>CM033646.1:15960999-16225617 GCA_019512145.1 Engystomops pustulosus | reverse complement strand
TATCCCTGTACTGTGACATCACTGTGTGTATTATCTCTGTACTGTGACATCACTGTGTGTATTATCCCTGCACTGTGACATCGCTGTGCGTATTATCTCTGTACTGTGACATCACTGTGTATATTATCCCTGTACTGTGACATCACTGTGTGTAGTATCTCTGTACTGTGACATCACTGTGTGTATTATCCCTGTACTGTAGCATCATTGTGTGTATTATCCCTGTACTGTGACATCACTGTGTGTATTATCCCTGTACTGTGACACCACTGTGTGTATTATCCCTGTACTGTAACATCACTGTGTGTATTATCTCTGTACTGTGACATCACTGTGTGTATTATCCCTGTACTGTGACATCACTGTGTGTATAATCCATGTGCTGTGACATCACTGTGTGTATTATCTCTGTACTGTGACATCACTGTGTGTATTACCCCTGTACTGTGACATCACTGTGTGTATTACCCCTGTACTGTGACATCACTGTGTGTATTACCCCTGTACTGTGACATCACTGTGTGTTTTATCTCTGTACTGTGACATTACGGTGTGTATAAACCCTGTACTGTGACATCACTGTGTGTATTATTCCTGTACTGTGACATCACTGTGTGTATTATCCCTGTACTGTGACATCACTGTGTGTATTATCCCTGTACTGTGACATCACTGTGTGTATTATCCCTGTCCTGTGACATCACTGTGTGTATTATCCCTGTGCTGTGACATCACTGTTTGTATTATCCCTGTACTGTGACATCACTGTGTATTATCCCTTTACTGTGACATCACTGTGTGTATTATCTCTGTACTGTGACATCACTGTGTGTATTATCTCTGTACTGTGACATCACTGTGTGTATTATCCCTGTACTGTGACATCACTGTGTGTATTATCCCTGTGCTGTGACATCACTGTTTGTATTATCTCTGTACTGTGACATTACTATGTGTATTATCCCTGTACTGTGACATCCCTGTGTGTATTATCCCTGTACTGAGACATCACTGTGTGTATTATCCCTGTACTGTGACATCACTGTCTGTATTATCCCTGTACTGTGACATCACTGTGTGTATTATCCCTGTACTGTGACATCACTGTGTGTATTATCCATGTACTGTGACATCACTATGTGTATTATCTCTGTACTGTGACATTACTATGTGTATTATCCCTGTACTGTGACATCACTGTGTGTATTATCTCTGTACTGTGACATTACTATGTGTTTTATCCCTGTACTGTGACATCCCTGTGTGTATTATCCCTGTACTGTGACATCCCTGTATGTATTATCCCTGTACTGTGACATCACTGTGTGTATTATTCCTGTACTGTGACATCACCGTGTGTATTATCCCTGTACTGTGACATCACTGTGTGTATTATCTCTGTACTGTGACATCACTGTGTGTATTATCCCTGTACTGTGACATCACTGTGTGTATTATCTCTGTACTGTGACATTACTATGTGTTTTATCCCTGTACTGTGACATCCCTGTGTGTATTATCCCTGTACTGTGACATCCCTGTATGTATTATCCCTGTACTGTGACATTGCTGTGTGTATTATCCCTGTACTGTGACATCACTGTGTGTATTATCTCTGTACTGTGACATCACTGTGTATATTATCCCTGTACTGTGACATCACTGTGTGTATTATCTCTGTACTGTGACATTACTATGTGTATTATCCCTGTACTCTGACATCATTGTGTGTATTTTCCTCTGTACTGTGGCATCACTGTGTGTATTTTCCTCTGTACTGTGACATCACTGTGTGTATTTTCCTCTGTACTGTGACTTTGAAAGAGTCATGTTGTGGTTGGGGCCCAATTTAATGTTTAAAGGGTACCAGGAGGGAATACTACCATGTAGGGAACAATAATGGGGCACTATATTATATGGGGTTGCTTACCTTGCTGCACACATTATTCCTCTATCTGTCCTCTAAAAGTTGTGAGACTTGAATATGAGACACAGGTAGGAAACCTTGCACCCCCACACTACAGGCTGTTACTAAAAACAGCGCCATACATTGCACACTGCCTGCTAGTGGTATGACAGCTTAGCTTTTTTTCTTTGAAAGGGACTGCACTTCTAAAATGCCTGTGACTTGACCTTAGGATAAGGCCCAACAATTTTTTCAAGAAAAACTCAGAATGATCTGAATCTTAGGAGCAGATACAGCGGACTCCATGTACCAGACATGGCTGATATTATACAGCAATACATGGGAGGGACAACCTCTACGATCTATTACAGGATGAAAACTGGTCACTTAATGAGGCGCAGGGATGAGGGTTACTATGGGGATTAAGACGAACGTGTTTATTTGTGCTCATTGTGGACAAACTGAGAATGTGGCCCCTTGCAGTCGGCAGGGACTGGTCTACACATAAGCGCTAGTGATTTATTTGTGTATTTGGATAGCTTTTTCCATGTGGTGTAATATAACCTTATTAGGACATATGTGGCCAAATTTCGCCCTATAAATCGGAACAGAATTTGCTTGTTGCAAAATGCTTTGTGCTTAAAATAAATTGCTGCCATTTTGCTGACTTTATTTCCCTCTCCGACCACTTCCTTTATTTTACAAGGTCATTTAGTGCAGAGATTACATGTGGTCAACGTGGAGAAAATAAACTCTAGTACACGTGATGTGAATACCCTCCCGGATTCTCTTACCTAAATATCCTGTCCTCCTCACACACAGACATCAGGTCATGTGCCGGTATCATTCTGATACACAGCAAAATGTGCCCCTTACCTTCTCTATTAGGCGGATAGTATGACATACACTCTATCCTTTCATACACACCCAATTCTGCATTTTCTTTCTGTTATTATCGGTAAGCAATTGGTTAAAACATAACTCCAAATTCATAATGATTTTTACCAAATTGTCATATGTGATTCCCACTTTAAAAACCAATCAGAACAATGATCATATTATATTTCTTGCACTTTTCTTTCCAGAGTTTTGACATTTTCTTTTCTGAAGCTACTTGTCAGAAATTTTCCTCAGCAGCAGAGAAGTGGGTGGAGGCTAACCTCTCCCTGTCTTTTACTTGAAGCATATTAGCAAACAGGAAATCAAAATCAAGCAACAAACGAGGGACACCTACTCATAGATCCAGGCACTTTGCCTGTGGTAATCTTAAATTTGTTATCTATAGCCTCATTCCTTCTAAAATCAACCTTTAAAATTATGCTAATAAGGCAGAGCATTCTTAGAGCCCCTTTGTGCATATTAAAAGGATGTTACACTGTGCCGGAGCACTTCCCTCCTCCCACTGTGTGATTACAACAGGCAGAAGGAAGGGGGTGCCAAACAGAGGAAGGAGGGCAGGATGAGCAAGTGAAACAGCCTGTGAATCTGGGGCATGTAGAGGCTCCGGAAAATGACCCAGTAGCCTTTCAGGCTCATTAGCATAATTTTAAAAGTTCATCTTAGAAAGAATGAGACCGTAAATAATAAATAGTAAAAAGATTACACAGTCACAGTGCCTGGATCTATGAGTAAGTACCCCTTTTTTTTATCTATGCTTGATTTTTATGTTAGATTTCCTTTAAATCTACTTCAAAGAAAAGGCAGGGAGAGTTTAGTGTCCACCCACTTCACTGCTGCTGAGTAAAATATCTGACAAGTAGCTTCAGAGTAGAAAATATCAAGCAGCTCACAGTTTCAATGATGCCTTTTTTTTCATTAGTTAATTTGGCAGTAAATCCTGTAAAATTCCTAAAAGTACATCCACCGAGCTCTGCATAGTTCGTAAGTACAGGGATATATAATGACTAGCATGGAAGCTTTCATCATATGAAGGAGAATGGAGAATGTAATTAGTTGTAGCAACCAGAAGTGAAATAGTTACATAAAGTGTATAGTCAGTGCAGTAACATTTATCAAGGGAATCAGCAGATGCATCAAACAAAAAAGTTGTGCACTCTGTCAGGGCAGTGGAGGGGGCGCAAGATTCATGAAAAACGGGTGCCACAAATCTTGAATCTGGTGCCCCCTGCACACTACACAGGCAAACTGCACAAGGTGCTAATCTATTTTTAGTAAATGTGCCCCACAGTGTTTAATCGAAGAGATTTATTGAAAATTAGACAGAAGGAGATTTCTAGTTTATAGAGGTCCTTAGGATAATTCATGAATATCAGCTAGTGGTGGTCTCATACTTTGGACACCTACAAATCATCGGATTCAGCATCAAAACATAAAACGGAACACATGTTCTGTGTTGTGGACGGGCTTGGTAACGGCAGCATAGCTCTTATTCAAGTGAATGGAAACCAGTGCGTGACCTGAAATTGATGGGCCCCAGTGCAGTCTGTGCCAAGCCCCCAACTACTATGTATGGTTTATAGTACTAGTCTTCTCATATGGGAACGTGACACCTCATGGGCCCCCTAAGACTCTTGGGCCCGGTTGCCACCCTTCAAGTTACGCCCCTCTCCACCACTATACACACTACACAGAAAATGAGGCTGTTATTTCAGCTTTCTCCACTATGTTGGTGCTAGAGGTACATATTGGAGGCCCTGCAATCTGATATTGATCACCTACTTTATGCAGTGTTACACTCAAAAACCGCTTGGGTTGGTCCCATGTCCCTTTACTAAAAGGGTCCAATTTTCTATTGGAAATATATTGGGGCACATTTACTTACCCGGTCCATTCGCGTTCCAGCGGCGGCTTCTCCGACGAGTGTTCGGGTCTTCCGGCGATTCATGAAGGTCCTGCGCCCGATGTCCACCAGGTGTCGCTGCTGCGCCGAAGTCCGCCAAGGTGCCCCGGAGTTCATCGTCTTCATCGTGGTGCATGTGAGTATGGCCAGTGCGACCAATTTTTTTAAAAAAATGCCGCGGTTTTTCTGAATCCGTCGGGTTTTCTGACGGCCACGCCCCCGATTTCCATTGCGTGCATGCCAGCTCCGATGTGCCACAAACCGATCACGTATTCGGGTAACACGTCGGCAAAACGCGAATCGGGCCCTTAGTAAATGACCCCCATTGTGTAAAAGTAAAGGAGAGATGATCTTGGGGTGTCATTAACAAGTGGTTCCCTGGTTGATCCTGGACACATTCATCACCATATTCCAAGATTAACCAATTTCAGCCTGTGTCATATCTCCTGATTTACAGATGGCTAATTGCATCTTGTGGAAGAATCAGCTTTCCCCCAGAACTTTGTCATAGACCCTCAACACTACGACCTCATAGGGATCACCCACACAATAACTGGCAAACTTCTTCCTTATATTTGTTCTCCCTTGTCCCTTCCAGGGGTGCATGCACCAAATAGCACCTAACTTGGTGAGCGCCTCGCCAGTGCTCTGAACTTTTTTACAACTTTTAAAGAAAAATAGTCTGCTCTGAAAGAGGTCCCCTGCACCAAGAGTTTGGCTCCATGACCTACAGATAAAATGTAGGTAGTGCAACATAACATATACTGGTATTATACCTCTTCTTATACCATCCTTATTATGTACTAACTCAATGGCCATTTACTAAGCAGCTAGAGATAGAGACAGTCCAGGACCTTGTTGTCCATGTTGTCCACGTCACCATAACGGTGACCAATTTTGATCTCTCTTATAAAGACATTGCCTGATAATTTAGTTCTGGACAACATGACTCCCCTATATCCAGTATATAATAAAATTATTTGGTATTTCCTAAGAAAAGTACAATATGTCTGTATAGGAAAGTAATAAATTGTGGTGCCTGGAAGATATGATCATGGATTCACATCAAGATTCGGACTAGGTCACATCATTTAGGCAGGTCTACATTGCTGCCTGCTGGGTGGACTTGATATTCACAACTGCCTTGTCCAGTCCGAAGAGAAGAGAAATAGCCTGTGACAGGAGGAATGACTGTCTCTCTCCATGTCTCCATATTGTGGGGTGCCCCAGACTTATCTAATCTCTATTGACACCACTGCTTCATAATACATGAATTTGCTGAAGCCTCTGCTGCCCCCACATCTGGATGGGCTCCATTCCCAGAGCTCCTCCAACCTGTATCAAATGAAAATATGTTATTCAGGAGAGCAATTGTGTGCAATCCAAATCAGATGGACCTGTCAGAAGAGCTCAGCGCCACTGTAAATCCTGCCATCCGGGCCTCACGCTGTTACCTCGGGCTCTCCTCTCAGACATACTGACAGCCGACTAGAATTGGCCATCCCGCCTTGTCAGACCTTCTCCTTCCTGCTACAAAATGTCACACACTTGCACCATTGACCTTGTTTCATTAGGAATTGTTTAATGTGAATTACAGGAAGATTCCGATCTTCTCATCGCTTGTGGTTGTAGATTCTAGGAGCCGACTTTAAGATTACAGTTTCCTCAAATTCACAACTTC
Source organism: Engystomops pustulosus (assembly GCA_019512145.1). Taxonomy (NCBI): domain Eukaryota; kingdom Metazoa; phylum Chordata; class Amphibia; order Anura; family Leptodactylidae; genus Engystomops; species Engystomops pustulosus. Next base: position 16,219,230 of record CM033646.1, on the reverse strand, counting down.
CAATCTACATTTGTCTACTATGTCTATGTCGCATTGTCCTGCTTCACACTTATTCTATTTTTTAAGCAATTCCCTTGTGACCTCCTAACCTGAGACCAGAGGTCCTTGTATTTCCATAAGTGATCGTATACAATGTCCCATAAATATTCCTCTCTAATACCATTTCACAACTAAGGGACCCCATACTCCTCTAAAACAAATCTGTATGGCGGAGCAAAGTCTACATGTGTTTAGGGGGAATTGGTTGCAATAGTTGTTCACCAACAGCCACTGAAGGTGCATACCAAAAAAATTACTCAGAACTCGTTGCTTCCCATTCGACCCCGACTAACTCTGTCTTGATGGCTCATTCTTAGGATATTCTGGCCCTGAGCCCTCAGCAATCTAAAATTGATGTTCTCAGGAATAGAAGCCTCCACCGGAGGAATTGGCAGAAGCCTTATCTGAGGTCACTTGTACCACATAGCTCAGCCAAATGGTCTTACCAAAGGGTGGGTTGGTTTTGAAGCCAACAACATGTAGGTAAACAGTGTTAATTCTAGATAAGAAAAACTTTAAGTCAATTTACCCGCCCCTTTAACCCATGGTCCAGTAGTCCAGAAAGCCGAGATATAAGGTTTTTGGGTTTAATTGGATTCAAATTGAAAGCTATTTTTGACTTCCTTGGAAATTAATCCAAAAGAAGGTTTTGATAGATTGGAGGTCAAGTGGGCTTGTTTCTCACCTATGGAAACTCTGAGTAATGGATCACCTTCTTTTTTTCCAGAGTATCTGTGAATGAGAGGGGCCATTGACCTGTCAACTTGCAAGAACTGGAGAATAGTACAATGTGAGGTGAGTATTGTCGTTTCATTAGACCAATTAGATGAAATAGTCTTCTTTAGGGTTGCCTGGAAAAATATCTTGGAAAGCTTTGTGTGGGATGTCACTGTAGCTTTGTGGGTTGTAATGTGTTAGGTTCCCTGGGAGATGTCAGATCTGCTGAGTCTATGGGTAACCATGAGATATATTGATGTGGAGAGAATCCAATGTGGTTCAAGTTGTTGGTGGTCTCCACCCTAGGGAAGGCTACTACTGGCCTAGAAGGGGCTTTGTGGGTCATAAGCCTAAGGAAAACCACTGAGTGGTATGTGGCTGCCCAAAAGCTTGTGCTGTGGTCTGGAAGGTTCAGACCTGTAACACATTGGGCCGTAAAGGGAGTCGTAAGAGGGATTAGCTGAGGAAGAGGATTGGGACTTGGAGTAGAATGAACCCTCCTCTTGTCTCACTAATAGAAAGTAGAGTGAGTGATATTTTGGCATATCTATTCAACTGTGAAATCTTCTATAGATCTAGTGAAGACGGACTCTTAATTTTTCTCTAAATGGAGACTCTAAAACATGATCTTACAAGCCTCTGAGATATGAAGTATTATAATGCAAGAAGGACATGAGTCTGAGCAAGGCTGCTGGTGAATCTCTGAAGGACATTGAGGTCCCTGGTCATGGATGAAAGATGCATGGGGTCATTGCAAAGTAGATGGTCGAGAGGTGGACACGATTGATATGTCCTTCAGGAGAAAATGAAGTCTTAAACAAATAGGAAAATAAATAGGATTGGAGTCCTCTAATCAATCCAACCCTTTTGACCTTACAATGGCCTATTGATCCATTCTTTTACAATCAACAGTATGAGCAATTAACGGTAATAACCTTCCCTTATTGGTCGTCCCCATGAGATCTCAAAGACAATGGAAGGCCGCTCCATCTACAGTCACTTAGTCCAGTAGACAAAGTAGTTAACAATGTGGTGTCTGATGCACTGACCATATAATAACACAGTTATAGTCACATTAATTCATATTAAGTACATAAAATAGAATCCTATTTAGTGTCTGATCTCACCAATTAGCCAAGTTATTTGTGAATGGATTGTGAAGATGTAGCGTCACATCTTCTACATCTCTGGTGGATGTTCCCATAGGGCGCGGTTCATGGTCATCCTCCAACATCCTCTTCTGAGACTTGTTAAATGTTTTCAAGCAGGCCCATAACTTTTACATGAGTGATACCAGTAGTGGATTATAATGTAGGTGGTTTGGGTGGTAGCCCGGGTCCCAAGTCTTCATGGAGGCCCACAGCCACCCAACTCACCCACCAAATTTTATACTAAGAAGGACCTTCACCCATTAAATCCGCATACATCTGTTCCTGCTCTCAATGCACATCTACAGATGAGCCGTTTCAGGAACTTTGAAGGTCCTCTAAAGGTCCTGAAACCGTAGATTGAAAGCAGACAGACGGGACACATCCCTCCATAAAAAACTTGATGCTAGGCAGTCTTAATCTGAGTGATGCCCATTGTAGACCAAGATGAAGCCTCTGATCATTTTTGGAATTGATCGAAATGTATCAGTTTTGATATTCCCTGGCTTTTCATTGGATAATTAGTATTGTGATTGTATAAACAAAAGCAAATAGTGATGGCAAATGACCACCGTAAGCAAGTCTTAAGAAAAAAACTAGAGTAAAAAAAGATGAATTCACAAGTTAGAACCTTGGCTTAGCTCCAACAAATGGAATAGTCAGGCAGAAGGAGCAGATTATAGGTGAAGGGTAAGGGTTAAAGGTATTGTTACTGTCTCTTTCCTTTTTTGGTTCCTCACATAAAGCCCCTTCACACTGACTGTCACACGCAGTCACCTCCAGCAGGAGTAGCCTCCCCCAAGCCGGGCAAAGCTGTCATTACTAGGGATTAGCATCACAAAGGCGCGTCACCCTATGTTTCGTAAAACGCCACGCAAAAGTGACAACCACTACAAACAGAGAGGAGAAGGCCCTGTCACACAGGGAGGTGACACCATGGGGACTCCGGTACTGTCATACTCTGACATCTCTCCAACCCCTCTACCCACGCTGCCATTTCTTCTTTCCCACCTCCATTATCACCATCACAATATGTCAATAGGCACTTGTCAGGAATAGGACGAGGTGTAGTTGGTGATTATGACTAGAGAGGCAGAGAAAACACGAGGCATCGTTCATCCGCACAATAGGGCTCCTCATAAAGGTACAATTACACATGACGAGTTTGCGAGAAACTTTTGAGACGTTTTTTCCCACTGTGCAAAGATCCTCTGACACTTCATTCTCTGCTTGTCCCGTAAAAGCCGCTTTTCCGATGGCTGCATTTTCTCTTGTTAAAGGAAAATCGGAACATGGGGAAGAAGACTGTAAAAAATTCTAAGGAGAAATTTATTGTTCCAGAAATTTTAATTCAATAACATTCTAATTGGAGGGGGTCTGACCACTAGGACCCCCATCAATCTCAAGAGTAGTAGTTCTGTCTACTCCTGCTCCATTCAGTGTTTATGGGACGGCTGGAAAACGCTACACCCGGGACTTGTCATTCTCCTGCACTATGAGAACGAATCGAGCAGTAGGATAATTAAACATGGGACAATACCTTAACGGAATTGATCACTTTTTAGTAAATATCATCTATTAGACATGTCCCTGCATTTATTTGTATCTGTATCTTTGCCTCCTTTAAAAACTGCAGCATTTGCTGTCCTTTATATCACAGTTCTAGGTCATCCATGTTACGTCCCCTCTGTCTCTTACTTTTCACAGTCTGTCTACACTGACAGACACAGGGAGAGGCGAGTGGGAAGTGAGTCATAACTCATCCTGCTACAGCTCCTCCTATTCAGTAGAGCTTAGAGATAAAGTAGGAAGCAGCGACAGTCTGCACACAGTACAAAAGTAAGTAGCAGGGCTGCTGAATCACTTGATGAACATTCAGGGATGATCCACAAGGAAGTGAAGGCTCGTGGGGAATTTATGTAAAACAGTGACCAAGCCCTTTAAGCATAGGAGCTAATTTAGTGTTTAAGAATGCAGTTTTTTTTCTATTTTCTATTAATGTGCTGGAGAATGGGAATCCAGTTCTCATTAATGGGTGGAGCATAAGATTGAGCAAGCATCCTACGCACTATTCAGTTGTATAGGATTGTTGGAAATTGTCAAACACAGTGCTCTGGTATCTCTGGCATACTTATTGACAGTGCTGGAGATAACTGATCGCTGTACAGATGCTCAGATGTTTCATTCCATTTAATGTAGCAGCAGGGCACATGCTCATTCTTTAGCTCCACCCATAACCAATAGATAACCTGCTGTTAATGACAGACTCGCCCTCAATCACATTGCTCCCTTACTATTTTTTGTCTTGTTCTGGTGAAATTCCTCTCCGGGGCTGGGTCTCTGACATCACATAAGAGATCTGCCGGTCCATGGTTTTTGCCTGCTAAAGATTTAGTTCTTAATAAGTTCCTGGTTTCCTGTTATTGCTGTACTATGCTCCCTAGTATTTTCATATTCAGACTATCCCTTTGCCTTGTGATTTTGTATGGCATTTGTCCTTTTGGCTTTGATCCAGCCCTGGAGACTTCTTCTTCTGTGGTTAGCTAGTCTTCGTTTAGCGCAGGAAGGGAATGTTGACTAAGTGAGGCAAGTAGGCAGGGACAGCTGGGAAAGGGGTTGAGTCTTAGGGCCCAATGTCCCTGTTTGTGTCACCAGTCTGTTCCCTGACATCTTTTTTAGCCTCATTCCTGTTCTATTACTATATATTAGTAAATAGGTGCCATATGGTGATGGACATCTAAGAGGGAAAGCATTACTGAATATTTATATTTCTTTAATCTTTTGTTTTAGTATTCACATAAAATATTTTTTTTATTTGACAGTTTTCACTTTTCTTTACATGGGGTTGGATGAGATTCTTCTTCTGCATTGACGTGAGAGATATTACAATGAATTTATGAGACACTATTTTGGTTCTCCAGGTCCCATACATGAGGCAACAAGGGTGCAATGGGCGGATGGTCACTGTTCAGCACATATGTTAAGGTAACCAGTGGCTTCGAAGAATATGTGAGTTTAACCCAGAAACAAAAAAAAAATAAAATCCTGACTGTAAAAGAAAGTCTTGTGTTCCGGAATCGTCTCCTCGTCTGCCAGGGGATAACCACTCATAACCAACACGCAGCGGCAGCCAATATGGGAGGGCTGTTATGTGGCTGCCACATAAGCACGTCTCTGCCAGGCTACAGCTCAGAAAGCAGCCCATTAAAAATCTATGGGGGGAAAAGAAAGTTGGTCCCCACATTATTCCAGGAATTATTACAACCGCCCACACAATCCCAGAACTAACACCGGGAGCTAATGTTACATAACTCTATCAATAGGAATAGTCTGCAGCATAAAACCTCTTACCTCGAATAAACCGAGGAGTTGGACCTTAGGACTGTAAATTCTCAAGACAAGGCCCTACTTCATCCGGTAATTGCTTCCTTGCAGGTCATATATAATAGCTATTATATTTAGAGGTATGTCCTCGCTAGTGTAGAAGGAGGTCAATGACTGGTGGCATGAGGACTCTTATCTGGTGACCGTCTCTCACCCTACGTAGAACTTTTCATGAATTTCCAGCAAAAGGAAAAATAATAATATTGAAACCCCAGTACGATAATACATGGCAGTGCCAGGCGTAGGGCGAAATATCTCTTCCCACTGACCTTATGAGCTCTCACTTCCTTCTGAGGTCTCTTTGAATTATTCCAAACCACTAAAGCCCACACACAGTTAGGCCACAGCCCGGGTCTGGAATAGTGACAGCTCCCAAACCGAGGGGCCCGAACCCTGGGTGCGGGGGCAGCTGGCAGTCCCTCTGACAATACCTATTGGGCTGGTACCTGGTGTGTGAAACCACTACCAGCTGCATCTATTCATCCTAAATAGCAAGTAAATATTGTACGAAATGTCAAGCCATAAATCGCCCAGATCCCATTCATTTGGGTTGTTTTACCACATCTCCCCTTTAATACTGAAGTCTAAGAAAATACTGCTGGGCAGCCCTGGTTCCCATGTAACGTTTCATAATTCTCTTCTTCTCCACCACTAAAAGGTTGAGGAAGAGATTTGATCTTTTCATTTTTTTTTTTAGCGTTGTGTAAATCATACTAAAAAGGTAACGGAATAATTTTTGGAGGTAGTATAATAGGGGGCAAAAATATTTTAGAAATAATTTGCAAAAATGATACAGTTTATCCTGATGTTCGGTGGACGGAGCCAGGGGTAGGTGTTTCATTCTCTCTGCAGGTATAAAATCCACATGGAAATACAGGCAGTCCCCGGGTTACATACAAGATCGGGTCTGTAGGTTTGTTCTTAAGTTGAGTTTGTATGTAAGTCGGAACTGTATATTTTATCATTGTAATCCCAGCCAGAACTTTTTTGGTCTCTGTGACAATTGGATTTTAAAAATGTTGTATTGTCATAAGAACCAGGATTAACACTAAAGCTTCATTACAGACACCTGTGATAACTGTTATAGCTGATTATTGTAGCCTAGGACTAAAGTACAATAAATTACCAATATCCAGTGGTCAGTTTGTAACTAGGGGTCGTCTGTAAGTCGAGTGTTCTTAAGTAGGGGACCACCTGTACATGCAAAATTTGCTAAAACAAAGTTATATGCAGATTTGATTTCACCTGTAATTTAAAATGTATGCTTGAAATCCATATTAATACAAAAGTTTGAGGAAAAGCGCCCCCCATCCTCAATACCACATTATCAGTTCCCCTACATCAGTGATGGCGAACCTTTTAGAGACTGAGTGCCCAAACTACAACCAAAATCCACTTATTTACCGTGAAGTGCCAACGTGGCATTTTAAGCAGTATCTTATTGCTACATGTTCTTCCACTGCTTTCAATTGTATCAGCCGCCTAATGCCACTAATACAGTTGAAAGAAAGAGGGCAAATAGCTTCTCTCCAGGGTCTCTCTGTACAGGAAGAAAGGTGGGTCCAGCAGGATGACCTCCAAAGATAATGCAGCTCTGTCAACACCTTCTTACTTTCTCTGCAGTTCCAAACAGCCAATGAAGTGTCACTTTAAAATAGCACTGAGAGCAGCATCTCATAAGTTGCCTGCGACTGCAGAAAGATTTGGTGGATTTGGTCCTGTTTGGTGAACTCTGTCCTGAAGTGATGGCCTGAGTGCCAACAGATAGGGCTCTGAGTGCCACCTCTGGCACCCGTGCCATAGGTTCGCCACCACTGCCCTACATCCTATGGGCCCTCAGGAAACATTCAGTCATATCACATGATTTGCATGATTCCCTCTCATCCAGAGTGCACCCCCCAACTATTTAACACTTATATTTGCCAAATAACCTCTAATTATATTTGCTATATTAAGATGCCACCTACTCCATCCCATTCTTAATATATTTAAAATATTTGCTTCATGTCCAGGACAATTCCACCCTATCCAAGCCTCCCATTCACCGCTGGTCTGGCCTTTACCACTCGAGTTTAAGACATTGGGGGTTATTTACTAAGGGCCCGATTCGCGTTTTTGCAACGGGTTAACCGAATTTTTCCGTTTTGCGCCGATTTTCCCTGTTTCGCCACGGGATGTCAGCACACACGGATTGTGGCGCATCGGCGCGGGCATGCACGCGACGGAAATGGGGGGGGCGTGGCTAGGGTGGTTTTGTGGTAGGTAGTAAATTTACTGCGAAGGAAAAAGGTGTGGAAGGATCTGATTTTGTAGATTAGCTTCTTTAAGGGGTGAAACCCTGGGAAGCAAGTTTTATTGTGTTTGCCAACCCAGGTTTACGCACTTTACCACGCAGGTTTTCACAGCAAGTGGTTTAGAGGTTGGCTATTATTTTTGGTCAGCTAAAAGTGGGTCTATTATGAAAATCTTGGGGCCTGTCTGCCGGCTGATTTTGCTCGCCTAGGGATTGGGGTCCTGACCTACCAATATTAATTAACTTGTTTAGCTTGTTTGTTACTATTTTCGTATTATTGTATCAACATACCCATCACCCGCATCAACATACATCGTGTCTGATTTTTTAATTTAGTGTTAGGTGGTTGGTTGGCACGTTTTTTTCTTATTCCTTTGATGGCCCATTGCCTGACTGGCTTGTGGGTTTCCATCCATGTTTTATCTGTATTCGGTGTAATTGTGGTCATACACTTTAGATAACCAATCAATATACAATATATCAGGTTCTTTTTTAGTAAGGGGTTCTCCTTCAGTTTGCTGACATCAGTGGTGGACACGTGCCACAGTTTACTAAGACTCAGTGCAGTGCTGTACTAGGTGCATTTTTCCTGTGTAGTGTGCCAGGGTGGTCGCCAGAGTCATGATTTCCTGGCACCCAAGTCTTCATGTATTGGTGCCATCCCTGCACTGCTCCGACTTTTTGTTAGCTGGTGCCACCTTTAAGCATAGAATTGGCAACAGAATTCCTGATCAGAACTTTGCATGATAATGTGGCCACCAAACCGACTTGAGCACCCGTGAACACCCTTTCAGCATGCAGAAAGATTTGGGTCAACATCGAGAATATGCAAGCCGCGACTCAACTGAGTCACGTGCCACACATATGTACGCAGATCGCCAGTTCTACATACCCTGTGCAGCAGTTGCAACCTACGAGAATTCTAACTCTCTGCCCAATTAATTTCCTGGCCAGGGGATTCATCAGATCAGGACAGCTGCCTTGTCTTTGCTGGTTACCTTTTGGCAGCGTTTGGTAATTTGCCTTCTCGCTAACCTTCTACTTACTCAAACCTTTGCCTTGATCCTGAAATTAAACCCCTTGCTGTGTGTTTGGTTTATAACGCGTCCTTTCCCTGCATGACACCTGCGGGTTCTGCAGTCTGAGTGACTTCTCGTCCTCTGCCGGTCCTGTGTGTCACGTCTCTGGTTGTTGGCACATGGGCAACATCTTGCATAAGATCATTGATCCTGTAGGGCAAACTCTTACAGCCTAAGACCAACCCATCTTAGAAGGGGCAATGTAAACCCAAACGGGTACGCCTTACATTATGGTAAACAAGTATCTGCGGAATTTTAGGTAACGTCTGGTATGCTGCAGGCGTTTTTATCCTGAAGACTTTGAAGATCTACCATCAAATCTCAGTCAACATAAACCAGACACTTACTCTATTACCCAGGCACGTGCTGTGTATCTCTTATATGTGTTATCCAGGTCTTCCTCCCATTCTAAAATCAACTTTACAATTACGCTAATGAACCTGAAGACTCCTTATCCTGGGGTTGTTTTACCCATAGACCATCAGCCATAGTCGATCCAACTTGTTACTCTTCTTATCTCCTTCTTCTGCTTCCCTCAGTAACTTCCTACCCCGCCGCCCCCGCGCCTATGTATTTTATCATCACACGTGGGAGAGGACATGTGCTCTCAAGCACATGTGTAACTCCTGTGAAGCTTAGGGGGATCTGGCACCCGCCCCTTCTAATTAGCGCAATTTTAACAGTTAACATAGAAGGAAGGGAGGCCAAGAAGGAAGGGATCGGAATGATGAAGGGATTAAGGGGTAACTTCGACTATAACATTAACTTTGTATTTAGGTGTAACAAGGCCATCTAACCCTTCTTGAAGCTCTGCTGTCCCTGCAGGGGTCGACCGGCGCCTGGGGCAGGTTATTGCCTCCCATTGCCCACAGATACAGTTCTCATAGGTAAAAAGCCTGTCGCCTTCGGCGTGATTAAACTTGTTTTCCTCCGAACTCCGACAGCGCCCATCCCCCTCTTGTATTTTGACTTATTTAACCTTAAACAAACTTTCCATCGATATTTTATTGTATAGGCAATTCATAATTTAGTATAATTAATCATTCTCCATGAGGCGCTCTTTTCCCCAGACTACATAAATCCTTGTGTTTTAATCTGTTCCTTATTTACTCATGTCCCCATACCCTTTCATTTTTTGTGGCTCTTTGTTGTAATCCTCTCCACTCCACCGGTTGCTGAGATATCGTCCCGTATCGACCGTTGTAATCTTCTCCTTGGTCCATAGAGGGTTGCTGGGTTAAGGAGAAGGGGGCAATGTGTTTATGATATTCGTAATTTATACTGAGACCTGAGAAGATTATCCTAATACTGCCCTCCTCCTCTGCTCCACACCTCCTCTCTGACCATGAAAATATACCATGGTCGCATGCTGGACTGATCCTGAGCACCATGGTAGATGAAGAAATACAAGTACCCACACACTCTGTGAAGCACCCACCCTATATTATGGGTATGGTCACCTCACATGGTGAGATGGTGTAAGGTCTTCTTTAAATGCATCCTCCACCAGGGGGTTACTAATTTACAATTCTATTCTAAACCGTACCTACACAAGGGGCTCATTTTACAAGGGTCCCCGCGAGCAGCAATTTTTTGTCGGGTTTCCTGCCTGCATTTAACAAGGGATTTTTTGCTGCAACGCAATTGTTTTTGGCGCAATCACGCCGCTTGCACACGCGCACAAATTGGTGGGCCGGGACACCCCCGACGGATTCAACCATGCGCACGGTATTACATTTAGAATTGTTGTCACCGCAAACAACTCACTTACAAGCAACCGGTGAAGAGAAAGTGAACCTCTGGTGGGACCATCGGGCAGAGAAAGTCGCGAGATGCCAGGAACTCGGAGGCAGCTCACATCTTCATGAACCTCGCCCGAGTTCATCCCTCGTTGGGACCGTCTCAAATCCGGGGATCGCACAGGATCAGGTAAGTAAATTTGCCTCCCCCATAAATCTATAATCTTCTACAACGTAAACACTATGCAAAAAAAAAAATCATAATCTGTTAATGGCGCTAAAGCCTAATGCTAATGATACGGAAAGCATGGAATTTTTCCCAAATTTTTTTTTGAGTGCATAAATTTTTTTTCCATTCGCATACTCTCTGTGATCCATAGCACACAGAATCCTTTTTCTCCGATCACTTAGTTTGTGCAGAAGTTTGCTCGGGGTTCCGTTTAGGGTCCCAGTAGTCACCGGTAGGATTTCGGGTGCCCGTGAGGTGGCCTAAGTCGCCTCCCAGTAATTATTCCGGCACTGAGACGCGTCTCCCTCTCGGTTCCCTGCGCCAGAAATCATTTCCTCAGTCGTAAATGTTCTTTGTTTCGTTCTGCGTTGGAGCTAGTGTATAACCATTGCTGGGTATTCAATCATTCTCTGATATCTGTATATACTGCGATAGTTAATCACAATGACCGCAATCTTTCCTCAGTTCACTAGGTTATGTTGGGAGGGAGGGAGAGGGGGCTTCTTCCGTAGACTGGATTTCAAGTAACGGCATCTTTTCACCATTCCCTAAAGAGGCCCTCAGTGTACAACACATTAACATACCTCTTTCCCCATACAGCACCCGTCAACTTCCTGTAATCCATAGAGCTTAATAATATGTCTCACCATGGCTCAGTTTTATAATCTTTTTTATCATCACACTCCTAAAACATTAGATTGGACCGGTTTTCTCCGTACACGCATCCAACATTTAAAGGTTTAGTGATAATTAGTCATCTCGCCCAGTTCACCACCGATATTGGGGTAATACACACAGACAATGCTGCCCAGGGATATAGACTCCCCTGGTTATGATTATGTGGGATATATGAGGGTATCTACCAGGGTAGCAGGTACGGCGACCGTTATGGGGTCCATCTACCAAGGGGCCCATAGCAGCTCATAGGCAGCAGGTAGTGATGGCAGTGGATGTTGGAATAAAAAAATTTATTTGTTACTATTATTTTTTCGTCTTCATTGCAACATGAATGTTTTGTTTCATCTTATATTGTTTTGTATCGTTCCTGTGCCATAACTTTATGATGTACATTATCCGTGTGATGTGACATCTGGTGTGATTGTTAGCATAGCCATAAGATTGCTGAAGAAATTTAAGTGTGCCATACCTGAGTGTATTATCTCTGTACTGTGACATCACTGTGTGTATCTCTGTACTGTGACCATCACTGTGTGTATTATCCCTGTACTGTGACATCACTGTGTGTTATCCGTACTGTGACAATCACTGTGTGTATTATCTCATTACTGTGACCATCACTGTGTGTATTATCCTGTGCTGTGCAATACTGTGTTATTATCCCTGTACTGCTGGATCACTGTGTGTATTTTCATGTTTCCTCTGTACTTGTGACTCACTGTGTGTATTAATCTCTGTACTGTACATCACTGTGCTGTAAGTATGCCTTCACTGTGACATCACTGTTTGTGTTTATCCCCTGTACTGTGACATCACGTGTTGTGTTTATCCCTGTACTGGTGTACATCACTGTGTGTATTATCTCTGTACTGTGACATCACTGTGTGTAGTATCCCTGTTAATGTACCATCACTCTGTGTGTTTATTATCTCTGTAACTGTGCCATCACTGTGTGATTATCCCTCACTGTGCCATAACGCTGTGCGTTATTATCTCTGTACTGTGACATCACTGGTGTGTATTATCCTGTACTGACATCATATGTGTGTGTATTATCCCTGTACTGTGCCATCACCTGGTGTGTATTAGCGCCTGTACTGTGACACCACTGTGTTGTCTGTATCCTCGTTACTTGAGAACATCAACTGTGTGTGTATTATACTCTGGTACTGTTGACATCACTGTGTGTATTAATCCCCTGTACTGTGACATCACTGTGTGGTAATAAACATGGCTGTGACATCCATGTGTGATATTATCTCTTACTGGACCATCACCTCGTGTGTTTACCCCCTTAGAGTGACATCACGTGTGTGTTTGATTCTCTGTACTGTGACATACGGTGTGTATAAACACCTCGTACTCAGTGACATCACGTGTGTATTCGTATTGAATCCGATTCCGTACTGTGACAATCACTGTGTGTATTAGTCCTGTACGGTGCACCATGTCCTTTGACCTGTCACACACTGTGTGTATTATCTCCGTGTGCTTGTGACATCAAACTGTTTGTATATCCTGTACTGTGACATTCACTGTGTATTATCCCTTTTTACTGTTACTCACGGTGGTCGTTATATTCTGTCTGCATGACAATCACGTTTGTGTAGTTAATTCTCTGTACTGTAGACCACTGGTGTTTAGTCCCTGTACTGTGACATCACTGTGTGTATTATCCCTGTGGCTGTGACATCACTGTTGTATTATCTCTGTACTGTGACATTACTATGGGTATGTGATCCCTGTACTGTGACATCCCTGTGTGTAATCCCGTACTGAGACATCAACTGTGTGTATTATCCCTGTACTCAGTGTACAATCACTGTCTGTATTAATTCCCTGTACTGTGGACTCACGTGTGTATTTCCCTGTACCTTGTGACTATCACGTGTTGTATGTATCCATGTACTGTGACAATCACTATGTGTATTTCCTCTGTACTACTTGTACTTATCATGTGTATATTCCCTTTACTGTGTACATCACTGTGTGTATTTCTCTGTACTTGACATTACTATAGTTTTTTAATAAACTATCCCTGTAACTGTGACATCCCTGTGTGTATTAAATCCCTGTACTGTAACTTGACTATGTTGTATTATCCCTGTACTGTGACATCACTGTGTGTATTATCTCTGTACTGGACGCATTACTTGTGTTGTTAAGTCCCTGTACTGTGCATCAACTGTGTGGTATTATCCGGTACTGTGACAAATCCCTGGTAGTGTATTAATCCCTGTACTGTGACCTCACTGTTGTGTTATTTCCTTTACTTTGTGACAATCACCGGTTTGTATATCCCTGTACTGGTGACATCACTGTGTGTATTATCCTCTGTACGTTGACCATCACTGTGTGTATTTCACTGTCTGTGCATCACTGTGTGTATTACCTCTGTACTCGGTAGACATTTACTTATGTGTATTACCCTTACTTGTGACATACGCTGTGTATTATCTCTGTACCTGTGACTTACTGATGTGTTTTCTATTCCTCTGTACTGTGACTCCCTGTGTGTTTACCCTGTACTGTGACAATCCTCCCTGTATGATTATCCCTTTACTTGTTGACATCACGTCTGGGTGTATTATCCCTGTACTGTGACATCACTGTGTGTATTTCTCTGTCTGTGCACACTGTGTATAGTATCCCTGTACTGTGCTCATCACGTGTTGTATTATCCTCTGTACTGTGACATTATATGGTGTATATTCCCTGTACTTCTGACATCATTTGTTGTATTTCCTCTGTAACTGTGGCATCACCTGTGTGTGATTTTCCTCTGTACTGTGACATCACTGTGTGTAATTTTCCTCTCGTACGTGTACTTTGAAGAGTCATGTCTGTGGGTGGGGCGGGCCCAATTTCAATGGTTTTAAAGAGGTACCGAGGTAGGATACCTTACCATGTATTGGGAACCAATATGGGGGCACTATATTTATGGGTTGTTGCCACCTTGCTGCCACATTAGTCCTCTGATCTGTCCTCTAAAAGTTTGTGAGACTTGAATTGAGACACAGTAGGACACCCTTCACCCCCACCTACAGGCTGTACGAAAAACAGTGCCATGACATTGCACCTGCTGCTAGTTGGTAGACGAGCTTAGCTTTTTTTTTCTTTGAAAGGACTGCACTCTAAAATGCCTGTGACTTGACCTTAGATAGCCCAAAAACTTTTTCATGAAAAACTCAGAATCGATCGGAATCTTAGAGCATAAGGCGGATCCCATCTATCCCATGTACCAACATGGCGCATATTATACAGCATACATGGGAGGGACCAAACCTCTACGATCTTACAGGATGAAAACTGGTCACTGAATGAGGCGGCAGGGATGAGGATTACTAAGGGGATTAGGCGAATGGTGTTATTTTGTGCTCATTGTGGACACACTGAGAATTGTGTCCCCTTGCAGTCGGCAGGGCCGGTCTACACATAAGCGCTAGTGATTTATTTGGTTATTGGATAGCATTTTTCCCATGTGGTGTAATAAACCTTATTAGGACATTGTGGCCAAATTTCGCCCTATAAATCGGTAACGAATTGCTTGTTGGCAAAATCTTGTGGTGCTAATAAAATAAATTGCTGACTTATTTGCTGACTTATTTCCCTTTCTCGCTCATCCGACCAACTTCCTTTATTTTAACAAGGTCATGTAGTGCAGAGATTACATTGGTGTCAACGTGGGAAAATAAAACTCAGTTCACCGTGAGTGTAATACCCTGCCCAGATCCTTCTTACCTAAATATCCTGTCCTCCTCACACACAGAACATCATGTCATTTGGTCCGGTACTCATTCCGGATACACACACATGTGCCCCTTACCTTCTCTATTTAGGCGATAGTATGACCTAACTCTAATCCTTTCATACACACCCAATTCTTCCGTTTTCTTTCCTGTTATATCGGTAAAGTCAATTTGGTTAAAACAGTAACTCAAATTCATAATGGATTTTACCAAATTTCATTATGTGATCCCACTTTAAAAACCATCAGAAAATGGATCACTCATATATTTCTTGCACTTTTCCTCCAGAGTTTTGACCATTTTCTTTTCTAAGCTACTTGTCAAGATTTCCGCTCAGCATTGCAAGAAGTGGGTGGAGGCTAACCTCTCCTGTCCTTTTACTTGAAGCATATTAGCAAACATGAGAATCAAAAATCAAGCAACAAACGAGGGAGCCACCTACTACATGATCCAGCACTTTGCCTGTGGTAATCTAACTTTGTTTATCTATGCCGATTCCTTCTAAATCAACCTTTAAAATTATGTTAATAAGGCAGTAGCATTCTCCTAGGCCCCGTTGTGCATATTAAAAGGATGTTCACACTTGCCGGAGCACCTCCCTCCTCCCACCTGTGTGATTACACGAGGCAGGAAGGGATGAGGTGTCCAAACAGAGGCAAGAGGGCCAAGTGATTCGATGTGAACATCCTGTGAATCTACGGGGGCATGTAGAGGGCTCCATGGAAATAACCCAGTAGCCTTTCAGCTTCATTGCATAATCTTTAAAAAGTCATCTTATGAACGAATGAGACGGAATAATACGTAGTCAAAAATATTACAAGAAACACGTCACATTGTTCCTGGATCTATGATTAGTACCCCTCTCTGACCTATTTTTTTATCTTTGCTTGTACTATGATGTTAGATTTCCTTTAATCTTACTTCAAAAGAAAGGTCGAGAGTTTAGTGTCCACTCCCTTCACTCTGCTGAGTAAATAATCTGACAATGTAGCCCCTATCATTCAGAGTGAAAAATACCAGCAGCCTCACAGTTTCAATGATGCCTTTTTTTTCATTAGGAAATTTGGCAGTAAAATCCTGTAACAATTCCTGAAAGATTAACATCCACGAGCCTATGCCTAAGTTCGTAGTACAAGGGATATATAATGGCTCAGCATGAAGCTTCAGTCAAGTGAAGGAGCATGGAAATGTAATGAGTTGTAGCAAATCTCAGAAGTGAAATAGTTTACCTAAAGTTATAAGTCAGATGCAGTACATAGTTAGCAAGGGAATCAGCAGTATTGCATCAATAACAAAAAAGTTGTTGAGCACTCTGTCAGGGCAGTCGCGGGAGGGCGAAGATCAATGAAAACCGGGTGCCGCACAAATCTTGAATCTGGGGCCCCCCTGCACACTACACGAGCAAACTGCACAAAGTGCGTCTAATCTATTTTTAGTAAATGTGCCCCACAGTGTGTTAATTGAAGAAATTTATTGAAAATTAGAGCGAAGGAGGATTTCCTAGTTTATAGAGGTCTTAACGGTCAATTCATGAATATTAGCTAGTGGTGTCTCATACTTTGGACACCTACAATCATCGGATTCAGGCATCAAACATAAAACA
The DNA here is from genome assembly GCA_019512145.1 of Engystomops pustulosus. Lineage (NCBI taxonomy): Eukaryota > Metazoa > Chordata > Amphibia > Anura > Leptodactylidae > Engystomops > Engystomops pustulosus. The sequence continues at coordinate 16,202,572 of CM033646.1, read as the reverse complement.
GACCACCTGTTCTGTGTTGTGGACAGGGCTTGGGCAACGGCAAGCATAGCTCTTATTCAAGTGATGGAAACCGTGCGTGACCTGAAATTGATGGGGCCCCCAGTACCATCGTGTGCCAAGCCCACCTACTATGTATGGTGTTATAGTCGTTATTCTTCTCAGATGGGAACGTGACACCCTCATGGGCCCCCTGAACTCTGGGACCCGGTTGCCCACCACCATTCAAGTTGACTCGGCCCCTCTCCCCATCTATACACACTATCACAGAACTAAGGCTGTTATTCTCAGCTTTCTCCACTATGTTGGTGCTAGAGGTACATAATTGGACGCCCTGCATCATCTGCTATGATCACGACTGCTATATGGCAGTGTTACACTCAAAAAAACCGCTTGGGTTGGTCCCAGTCCTTTACTAAAAGGTCCCAATTTTCTATTGGCCAAATATATTGGGGGGGCACATTACTTACCACCCGTTCCATTCCGTCGTTCCCAGCGGACGGCCTTCTCCGACGAGTGTTCGGGTCGTTCCGGCGATTCATGAAGGTCCCCGTCCGCCGAAGCCTGTCCACCAGGTTGTCGCTGCTGCGCGCTAAGTCCACGAGTGTCCCTGAGTTTCATCGTCTTCAGCGGTGTATGTGAAGGATGGCCCTGCGACCAATTTTTTTTTTTTTTGAAATGCAGCGGTTTTTCTGAATCCGTTGGTGTTTTCTGACGGTCCACACATCCCCCGATTCATCAGCGTCGGCATTGCCATCGCCGATTTGCCAACAACCATCGCTTGCTGCCCAAATCCCGGGCAATACGGGAACAATCTGCGCAATCGGCAATATTCAGTTAACATTAGCGTTCTTGAACCTGAAATCCTGCCCTTTATAAATGACTCCCTTCTATTGTGTAAAAGTAAATGGTAGTAGATGATCTTGGGGTGTTATATAACAAATTGGTTCCCTCCCTGGTTGATCTGTGACACTATCATCGACCATATTCCAGATTAACCCAATTTTCCAGCCTGTGTCATTCTCCTGATTTACAATGGCTATTGCTCGTCTTGGTGCGAATCTAATCAGCTTCTCCCCCAGAACTTTGTCGATATCCCTCAACACTCGACCTCTAGTGGATCACCCACACAATATACTGTCTCCTCCTTGTCCCCTCCAGGGTGCATGCACAAAGCACCTAACTGGTGTGCGCCTCGCCAGTGCTTCTTGAACTTTTTTACAAAACTGTTTAAGAAAAATGTCTGCTCTGAAAGAGGTCCCTGCCACATTAGTTTGGCTCCATTTGCCTAAAGATAAAATGGTAGATGCACATAACATATACTGGGGTATTATACCTTTTGCCTTATACAGGCCAGGCCCCCTGCTACATACAAGATGGGGTCTGGAGGGTTTGTTCTTAATTGTAATTTGTATTGTAAGGTCCCTCGACAACTTAGATTTTATACGGAATTTAGACAAGTTTTTTTTCTTTTGTCCCATGCCATTGGAAGTTCTCCATTTATTGTGTAATTTTGACCCAGAATTACATAAAACAGCTTCATTACAGACATCTTACAAGCTGATCATTGCAGTTCTGGGACTATAGTAAAGCATCCAGAGAGCTTCACACAGAGGCACATGGGGGCAGAGGGGTCCCGTCTTAACTATTGTTGTCTGTAGATCGTCGGTGTCCTTAGTTAGGGGACCTGCCTGTACCTCCGTTATTATGTCTTAACTCAATGCCATTTACTAAGCATCTAGAAGATAGAGACAGTCCAGGACCTTGTTTGTCGATTTTTGTCCCGTCCCCATAACGGTGACAAATTTTGATCTCTCTTATAAAGACATTGCCTTTCGTTTACTGATAATTTAGTTCTGGACAACATGACTCCCCTATATCCAGTATATATTAAAATTATTTGGTATTTCCACAATGTCCCTGGCAATAAGACTGACCTATGAAAAGTACAATATGTCTGTATAGGAAAGTAATAAATTGTGGTGCCTGGAAGATATGATCATGGATTCCTCAGATTCGGACTAGTGTCACAATCATTTAGGCAGGCTCTACATTTGTTGCCTGCTTGGTTGGACTTGATATTCACAACTGCCTTGTCCAGTCCGAAAGAAAAGAATAGCCTGCTGACAGGAGGAATGCTATGTCTCTCTCCATGTCTCCATATTGTGGGGTGCCCCAGACTTATCTAATCTCTATTGACACCACTGCTTCATAATACATGAATTGCCTGAAGCCTCGCGCCCTCCCCACATCTGGTATGGGCTCCATTCCCAGAGCTTCCTCCAACCTGTATCAATGAAAATAGTTATCTCAGGAAGGAGCAAATTGTGTTGCAATCCAATCAGATGGACCTGTCAGAAGAGCTCAGCGCCACTGTAATCCTGCCATCCGGGCCTCACGCTGTTACTCGGGCTCTCTCTCCTCAGACATACTGACAGCCGACTAAATTGCATCCCCGCCTTGTCAGACCTTCTCCTTCCTGCTACAAATGTCACACACATTGCACCATTGACCTTGTTTCATTAGGAATTGTTTAATGTGAATTACAGAAATTCCGATCTCTCATCGCTTGTGTGGTGTAGATTCTAGGAGCCGACTTTAAGATTACAGTTTCCTCAAATTCACAACTTCCAATCTACATTTGTCTCCTATGTCTGTGTCGCATTGTCCTGCTTCACACTTATTCTATTTTTATTAAGCAATCCCCTTGTGACTCCACCTAGACCGTGATACAAGCATATCACATATTCCGTTTTCCATAAGTATCGTATACCAATGCCCCATAAATATTCCTCTCTATTACCACTTTCACACTCGGGACCCCTCTTCGACAAAATTCACAAGTTTTCTTTTGAACATTGCTGATTGCTATGACTGATTTAATACCTTACCCTTGTGTTTTCCAGGGTCTAAAGTGTCTTACATTTCACTCTCTAAAACAATCGTTGGCGGAGCAAAGTCTACATTGGGTTAGGGAATTGTTGCAATAGTTGTTCCCAACAGCCACTGAAGGTGCATACCAAAAAATTACTCAGAACTCGTGCTTCTCCCTTCGACCCCGACTAATCTGCTGATGGCCTCATTCTTAGCATATTCTGCCCTGAGCCCTCAGCAATCTAAATTGATGTTCTCAGGAATAGAAGCCTCCACCGGGAATGGCAAAGCCTTATCTTAGGTCACTTGTACCACTTAGCTCAGCCAAATGGTCTTACCAAAGGGTGGGTGTTTTGTTTGAAGCCAACAACATGTAGGTCAACAGTGTTTAATTCTAGATAAGAAAAACTTTAAGTCAATTACCTTCCCCGCCCTTTAACCCATGGTCCAGTAGTCCAGAAAGCCGAGATATAGGTTTTTGGGTTTAATTGGTTCAAATTGAAAGCTATTTTTGACTTCCTTGGAAATTATTCCAAAGAAGGTTTGATAGATTGGAGGTCAAGTGGGCTTGTTTCTCACCTATGAAAACTCCTGAGTATGGATCACCTTTCTTTTTCCAGAGTATCTGTGAATGAGAGGGGCCATTACCTGTCGCTTGCAAGAACTGGAGAATAGTCACATGTGAGGTGAGCATTGTCGTTTCATTAGACTATTAGAGTGAAATAGTCTTCTTTAGGGTTGCCTGGGAAATATCTTGGAAAGCTTTGTGTGGGATGTCACTGTAGCTTTGTGTGTAATGTGTTTAGGTTTCCCTGGAGATGTCAGATCTGCTGAGTCTATGGTAACCATGAGATATATTTGATGTGGAGAAATCCAATGTGGTTCAAGTTGTTGGTGGTCTCCACCCTAGGAAGGCTCTACTGGCTAGAAGGGGCTTTGTGGGTTCATAAGCCTAAGGAAAACCACTGAGTGGTATGTGGCTGCCCAAACTTGTGCTGTGGGTCTGGAAGGTTCAACCTGTAACACATGGGCCGTAAGGGAGTCGTAGAGGATTAGCTGAGGAAGAGGATTGGGACTCTGGAGTAAAATGGACCCTCCTCTTTCTCACTATAGAAAGTAGAGTGAGTGATATTTTGGGTATATCTATTCACACTGTGAAATCTTCTATAGATCTAGTGAAGACGGACTCTTAATTTTTCTCTAAAGGAGACTCTAAAACATGATCTTACAAGCCTCTGAGATATGAAGTATTATAATGCAAGAGGACATGAGCTGGCTTAGGCTGTTGGTGAATCTCTGAGGACATTGAGGTCCGGTCTCGTGGTAAGAGCATGGGGTCATTGCAAAGTAGATGGACGAGAGGTGGACACGATTGATATGTCCTTCAGGAGAAATGAAGTCTTAAACAAATAGGAAAATAAATAGGATGTGAGTCCTCTAATCAATCCACCCTTTTGACCTTACAATGGCCTATTGATCCATTCTTTTACAATCAACACTATGAGCATTAACGGTAATAACCTTCCCTTATTGGTCGTCCCATGAGATCTCAAAGACAATGGAAGGCCGCTCCATCTACAGTCACTTATCCAGTAAACAAAGTAGTTAACAATGTGGTGTCTGATGCACTGACCATATAATACACAGTTATAGTCACATTAATTCATATTAGTACATAAATAGAATCCTTTTATTGTCTGATCTCACCAATTAGCCAATGTATATTTGTAATTGGATTGTGAAGATGTAGCGTCACATCTTCTACATCTCTGGTGGATGTTCCCATAGGGCGCGGTTTCATGGTCATCCTCCAACATCCTCTTCTGAGACTTGTTAAATGTTTTCAAGCAGGCCATAACTTTTACAATGAGTGAGACAGTAGTGGATTATAATGTAGGTTTTTGGGTGGGTAGCCCGGTCCCAAGTCTATGGAGGCCCCGCCAGCCCCCAACTCACCCACACAAATTTTATACTAAGAAGGACCTTCACCCATTAATCCCGCATACATCTGTTCTCCTGCTCTCAATGCACATCTACAGAAGACCTGTTTCAGGAACTTTGAAGGTCCTCTAAAGGGCCTGAAAACCGTAGATTTGAAAGCAGACAACGCGGGACACATCCTCTTCCATAAAAACTTGATGCTAGGCAGTCTTACACTCTGAGTGATGCCCATTGTAGACCAAGATGAAGCCTCTGATCATTTTTGGAATTGATCGAAATGTATCAGTTTTGATATTCCCTGGCTTTTCATTGGATAATTAGGATGTGATTGTATAAACAAAAGCAATAGTGATGGCAAATGACCACCGTAAGCAAGCCTTAGAAAAAACTAGAGTAACAACAAGATGAATTCACAAGTTAGAACCTTGGCTTGCCTCCACACAATGGAATAGTCAGGCAGAAGGGGGCAGATTAAGGTGAAGGGTAAGGGTTAAAGGTATTGTTACTGTCTCTTTCCTTTTTTTTGGTTCCTCACATAAAGCCCCTTCACACTGACTGTCACACCAGTCACCTCCCAGCAGGAGTGCAGCCTCCCCCAAGCCGGGCAAAGCTGTCATTACTAGGGATTAGCATCACAAGCGCGTCACCCTACTATGTTTCGTAAACGCCACCAAAGTGACAACCACTACAAACAGAGAGGAGAAGGCCCTGTCACACACGGAGGTGCACCATGGGGACTCCGGTACTGTCATACTCTGACATCTCCCAACCCCTCTACCCACGCTGGCCATTTCTTCTTTCCCACCTCCATTATCACCATCACAATATGTCAATAGGCACTTGTCAGGAATAGGACGAGGTGTAGTTGGGTGATTATGACTAGAGAGGCAGAGAAAAACACGAGGCTCGTTCATACCTGCACAATAGGGCTCCTCATAAAGGTACAATTACACATGACAAGTTTGCGAGAAACTTTTTGAGAACGTTTTTTCCCACTGTGCAAAGATCCTCTGACACTTCATTCTCTGCTTGTCTAAAAGCCGCTTTTCCGAGGCTGCATTTTTCTCTTGTTAAAGGAAAATCGGAACCGGGGAAAAGAAGAAACTCGGAAAAATTATTGTTTAATCCATGCTTTTAATTTACTAATATCTAATTGGAGGGGTCTGACCACTATGGACCCCCATCAATCTCAAGAGTATATTCTGGTCTACTCCTGCTCCATTCAGTGTTTATACGGAAGCTCACGGAACTGTCTTCTCCAGCACTTGAGAACGAATCGGCAGTAGGACTTAATTTAAACATGGGACATTCCTTAAAGAAATATCATCTAATATCACACAGTCCCTGCGTTAATAAGTATCTGTTCTTTGCCTCCTTTAAAACTGCAGCTTTGCTTTCCTCTGTACACAGCTGCCCTTATATCACAGTCTAGGTCACTATGTTACGTCCCCTCTTCCTTTTTCACAGTCTGTCTACATGACCAAGACATGGGAGAGCGAGTGGAGGAGCAGGAGAGTCATAACTCATCCTGCTACAGCTCCTCCTATTCAGTAGAGCTTAGAGATAAGTAGAAGCAGCGATTGTCTGCACACAGTACAAAAGTAAGTGCAGGGCTGCTGAATCACTTGATGAACATTCAGGGATGATCCACAAGGAGTGAAGGCTCGTGGGAATTTATGTAAACAGTGACCAAGCCCTTTAAGCTATAGGAGGCTAATTTAGTGTTTAAGAATGCAGTTTTTTTTCTATTTTCTATTAATGTGCAGTTGAGGACTTGTGGAAGTGGGACGGGTTGAATTGCATAGGTGACAAATGATGACTATTAAAGTAAATTTAGCATACGATTCATTAGAGGGGGCTAACTAGTTGGAGAGAGGAGGTGACGTCACGTCAAGGTTGACTTCACCACCCTCACCTACTCCCTTTTTTGCTCCATGCTCTCACATAGGTGAGAGAGGTGCAGGGGGTGCCCTGTAGCACCGACAATCTTGTGTCCCATTCGTTTTGAGGTGAATCCCGGCCGTGAGTGACGACAGCGCCAGGACAATGTATGAAGAGGACTCGGGTATAACAGAGTATCTTTAGCTGTTTTTTGTTTTTTTTTTTAAGTGGTTATTCTTTAACAGGAGTAGTGTACCAGGTTATGAAGTTCCCCTATCTACAAGGATACAGATGAATCCGTAGGTCCCGACTGTTGCGGACCCCCGCCGAGCTGGAGAATGGGAAATCCCGTTCACATTAATGGGTGAAGCATAAGATGAGGCAAGAATCCTACCGCACTATTCAGTTTGTATAGGAGTGTTGGAAATTGTCAAACACAGTGCTCTGGTATCTCTGGCATACTTATTGACATTGCTGGAATAACTGTCGCTGTACGATGCTCAGATGCTTCATCATTCATTTAAATGTAGCAGCAGGGCACATGCTCATTCTTTAGCTCCACCCATAACCAATAGTATAACCTCTGTTATGACAGACTGCTCCCTAATCACATTGCCCTTCACATGCTCCCTTTTTTGTCTGTTTGGTGAAACTCTCCTACCGGGGCTGGGTCTCTGAACATCACATAAGAGTCTGCGGTCCATGTTTTTTGCCTGCTAAAGATTAGTTCTTAATAATTCTGGTTCAGCTGTTATTTCTGTACATGCTCCCTAGTATTTTCATATCTCAGACTATCCCTTTGCCTTGTGATTTTGTATTGCATTTGTCCTTTGGCTTGATCCAGCCCTGGAGACTCTCTTCTTCTGTGGTAGCTGGTCTTCATTTAGCGCAGGAAGGAATGTTGACTAATTGTTCGCAAGGCAAGTGAGCAAAGTGGCAGGACAGCTGGGAATAGGGTTCGAGTTTCGGAGCCCAATGTCCCTGTTATGTCACCATCTGTTCCCTGACATCCTTTTAGACCTCATTCCTGTTCTATTACTAGATTTAGTAAATAGTGTCCATATGGTGATGGACAGCAGAGGGGATATTCCTGAATTTATATTTTCGTAATCTTTTGTTTAGTATTCTACAAAAATAGTTTTTTTTTATTTGAACAGTTTTCACTTTTCTTACATGGGGTTGGATGAGATTCTTCTTCGCATTGGAGAGAGAGATATTAAAATGATTTTATGAGGAGCAATTTTGGTTCTCCAGGTCCCTAATGAGGCAACAAGGGTGCAATGGGCGGATGGTCATCGTTCAGAACACATGTTTAAGGTAACCAGGGGCTTCGAAGAATATGTGAGTTTAACCCAGAAACGAAAAAAAAAAAATCCTGACTGTAAAAGAAAGTCTTGTGTTCCGGAATCGTCTCCTCGTCTGCCAGGGGATAACCAACTATAACCAACACGCACGGCAGCCAATATGGGAGGGCTGTTTTGTGGCTGCCCATAAGCAGTCTCTGCCAAGTACAGCTCAGAAAGCGCACCATTAAAAATCTATGGGGGGAAAAGAAAGTTGTCCCCACATTATTCCAGGAATTATACAACCGCCCACACAATCCCAAACTAACAGCGGAGACTAATGTACATAACTCTATCAATAGAAATAGTCCGCAGCATAAAACTCTTACCTCGATAACCGAGGAGTTGGACCTTGGACTGTAAATTCTCAAGACAAGGCCTCTACTTCATCCGGTAATTGCTTCCTCTTGCAGGTCATATATAGTAGTATTATATTAGAGGTTATGTCCTCGCTAGGGTAGGAGGAGTCAATGACTGGTGGCATGAGGACTCTTATCTGTGACCGTCTCTCACCCTACGTAGAACTTTTCATGAATTTCCAGCAAAAGGAAAAATAATAATTTATTGAACCCCAGTACGATAATACACTGGCAATGCCAGGCGTAGGGCGAAGTATCTCTTCCCACTGACCTTATGAGCTCTCACTCCTTCTGAGGGTCTCTTTGAATTATTCCAAACCACTAAAGCCCACACACAGTTAGGCCACACCGGTCTGAATAGTGACAGCTCCCAAACCGAGGGCTGGCCCGAACCCTGGGTGCGGGGGCAGCTGGCAGTCCCTTGACAATACCTATTGGCTGGTACTGGTGTGTGAAACCACTACCAGCTGATTATTCATCCTAAATAGCAAGTTAAATATTGTACGAAATGTCAAGCCATAAATCGCCCAGATCCCATTCATTGGGTGTTGTTTACCACATCTCCCCTTAATACGAAGTCTTAGAAAATACTGCTGGGCAGCCCTGTTCCCACGTAACGTTTCATAATCTCTTCGTTTCTACCACAAAAGGTTGAGGAAGAGATTTGATCTTTCATTTTTTTTTTTTTTCACGGCGTTTTAAATCATACTAAAGGTAACGGAATAATTTTTGGAGGTAGTTAATAGGGGGCAAAAATATTTTAGAAATATTTGCAAAAATGATACAGTTTATCCTGATGTTCGGTGGACGAAGCCAGGGAGGTGTTTCATTCTTCTGCAGGTATAAAATCCACCTGGAAATACAGGCACTCCCGCGGGTTACATACAAGATCGGTCTGTAGGTTTGTTCTTAGTTGAGTTTGTATTGTAAGTCGGAACTGTATATTTTATCATTGTAATCCCAGCCAGAACTTTTTTGGTCTCTGTGACAATTGGATTTTAAAAATGTTTGTATTGTCATAAGAACCAGGATTAACACTAAAGCTTCATTACAGACACCTGTGATAACTGTTACAAGCTGATTATTGTAGCCTAGGACTATTACATGAATTACCAATATCCAGAGTCCGTTTGTAACTAGTGGTTTCGTATGTTAGTTCGAGTGTTTCTTAAGTAAGGGGACCCGCCTGTACAATGCAAAATTGCTAAAACAAATTTATATGCAATTGATTTCACCAAAAATAACTGTATTTAAAATGTATGCTTGAAATCCAATTAATACAAAAATTTGAAGGAAAAGTCGCCCCCCACTCCTCAATCCCACATTATGCAGTTCCCACTACAGCCTATGGGCCCTCATGGACACATTCAGTCATTCACATGGATTTGCATGATTCCCTCTCATCCAATATTTAAGACTTATATTTGCCAAATCACCCTCTAATTATATTGCATACTTAAATGCCACCTACCCATCCCACTCCTTAGATATTTAAAATATTTCTTCATGCCAGGACAATCCATCCCTATCCAAGCATCCCATTCTCACACCTTGGTCTGTGCCTTTATCTTCCACACGATACAAACGACATTGGTGGTTTATTTATAAAGGGCCCTCTGCGGTTTTTTTTGCAACGGGTTAACCGAATTTTTCCGTTTTGGCCTGATTTTCCCCTTTTTCGTCTGCCTCTACTCAAGACCCTGTTGCTGATTCCTCACCTAATCCCCAGTGCATGTGTTCAGTCCATTGACTTCTCATTGCCGTGGCTGCCAGGATTCCCCTAGTGCTCCTAGATATCCCTATGGCTGTCTGTTTTTATGCGTAGGGTTTGTTTTTCCTGGATGAGTCATTAATGTTCCCCCTACCCCGGATGTGCCAGCTTCTGGAAAAAAGTGAGCAATCGTTTCCCCAGCCCCTCACGGAAAGCGGGGAAGCTTAGGCTATCCTTTGATGGCCCCGCCACGCCCTCTTGTTTGACTCGCAAAGTCGGATATCTAGATAGTGGCGAATGTTTAGAGTGGTCGAATGGGGGGTCTGTAGCACAAGCCCCGGCGGGGTAGGGGTTGATGGTGTTCGGAGCAATAGATAGCTGATGGATGTGCCGGAGGACAGAGAATAGAGGGCGTATCTTGTAAGAAGTGGACGCTTTCCCATTGTCGCACGTATGTATCAGACGCAGCTACGGTGGGGGGGAGGGGACTGAGACGAAGAGTGATGCCAACTCTTTCTTTATTTTCATCTTTGACGCTGTTTTCCAGGGCCCGGTAGTTCAACAGAATTCTTTATCGGCAAACATTCTGGGTCGATCAGTGAGCCTTCGTTGATAGAGACCTTGTTTTTCTCGGATTTCGCTTGTTTTCATGTCCTATTAAGCGACGGTGTGCTGCATTCGCGGCTTTTCTTTGTCCCAGCCTCCTTTCTTAAGTGGGTCCTGTGAACTCTTTGGTAAGTCGCTCCTGATTCCCGCGAGGATAGCCTATGGGTTTACAGTTGCTTTTTTCTAGGGTGGGGAAACTGGCGCTTTGAGAGCATCGGAATGCACGGAAGTTTCATCACCGCGCCATCGTAGGCAGGTCAGTTCGCGTGTCAAGCGTGCCCTTTTTGTTTTAAAATGCGGCTCACTGTTTTTTCCGAACCGTCGGGTTTTTTTTACGGCACAACCCACCCCCCGCCTCAAAAAAAAAACGGCCCGGAGGGTCTCCCCCCCCCCCTCCTATTTCCGATCGCCGTTCCGCTGTTACGAATAGCTCGGGCAATACATGTACTCGGAACTGGGCAACACTGTAAATCGGGGCAAAACGGAAAAATTTGGTTAACCCGTCGCTAAAACGCAAATCAGGCCCTTAGTAAATGACCCCCATTTTGACTAGGGATGAGCTGATCCATTTTGGTTCGGCTCACCCCCACCGATAATAACTGACATTTCCTATAGTAAAATGCTGCCATTGATTGTCTAGTGCCTAACCCGAACCTGGACTTGACGCTTGACCCAGAATGTGTGACATGGATCTGCTAAACACTAGTCATGATCACAGAAGACAATGGGGCAGATTTACTTACCCGGTCCATTCGCGATCCATAGGGTGGTTTTGTGGTAGGTAGTAAATTTACTGCGAAGGAAAAAGGTGTGGAAGGATCTGATTTTGTAGATTAGCTTCTTTAAGGGGTGAAACCCTGGGAAGCAAGTTTTATTGTGTTTGCCAACCCAGGTTTACGCACTTTACCACGCAGGTTTTCACAGCAAGTGGTTTAGAGGTTGGCTATTATTTTGGTCAGTAAAAGTGGGTCTATTATGGAAAATCTTGGGGGCCTAGTCTGCCTGCTGATTTTGCTCCTAGGGATTGGGGTCCGACCACCAATATTAATTACACTGTTATAGCTATGTTTGTACTAATTTCGTATTATTTGTATCAACATTACCCATCACCCGCTCAACATACATCGTGTCCTGATTTTTTGAATTTAGTGTCTAGGTGGTGGTTGGCACGTTTTTTTCTTTTTCCTTTGATGGCCCATTGCCGACTGCTGTGTGGGTTTACATCCATGTTTTATCTGTATTCGGTGTTGAATATTTGGTCATACACTTTAGATAACGCAATCAATATACAATATATCAGGTTCTTTTTTAGTAAGGGGTCTCCTTCAGTTTGCTGACATCAGTGTGGAGCCACGGGCCCATTTACTAAGACTCCAGTGCAGTGTGTACTAGGTGCATTTTCCTGTGTAGTGTGCAGGGGGCGCCAGAGCATGATTTCTGGCACCCAAGCTTCATGTATTGGTGCGCCATCCCTGCCACTGCTCCGACTATTTTTTACTGGTGCCACCTTTAAGCATAGAATTTGGCAACAGAATTCTGTCAGAATTTGCATGATAATGTGGCACACAAACCGCTGAGCACCCGTGAACACCCTTTCAGCAGTGCAGAAAGATTTGGGTGCAACATCGAGAATAATGCAAGCCGCGACTCAACTGAGTCACGTGCCACACATATGTACGCAGATCGGCCAGTTCTTACTACCTTGCAGCAGTTGCAACCTACAAGAATTCTAACTCTCCTGCCCAATTATTTCCTGGCCAGGGGATTCATCTCAGATCATGACATGCCTTGTCTGTTGCTGGTTACTTTTGGCAGCGTTTGGTAATTTGCCTTCTCGAACCTTCTACTTACTCAAACCTTGCCTTGATACCTGAAATTAAAACCCCTTGCTGTTGTTTGGGTTTACGCGTCCTTTCCTGCATGACACCTGGGTTCTGCAGTCTGAGTGACTTCTCTGTTCCTCTGGCCGGGGGTCCTGTGTGTCACTGTCCTGGTTGTTGGGCAGCAGTGGGCAACATTTGGCTAAGATACATTGACCTGTAGGAGCAAACCTTACAGTCCAGACCAACCCTTCTTATAGAGGGGCAATGGTAACCCAAACGGGTACCTTACAAATTATGGTAAAAAGTATCTTATGAATTTTAGGTAACTTGGTATGCTGCAGGCGTTTTTATCCTGAAGACTTTGAAGAGTCTAACCATCAATCCATCACGATAACCAGACACTTACTCCTCATCTACCCAGGCACGTGACTGTTGTAATCTCTTATATGGTTATCCAGGTCCTATCCCCCTTCTAAAATCAACTTTTACAATTACGCTAATGAACCTGAGAACTCCTTGGGGTGTTACCATAGACCCATCCAGCCATAGCTCACTGTTATCTGTCTTATCTCTTCTTCTGCTCCCTCATACTTCCCCGCCCCTCGGTATTATTTAATCTCACACAGTGGGATAGGACATGTGCTCCCCCATGGGTAACATCCTGTGAATTAGGGGATCTGGCCACCCGCCCCTCTAATAGCGCAATGTTTAACAGTTAACATAGAAGGAAGGAGTCATAGAAGGAAGGGTCTGATGATGAGGGATTAAGGGGAAACAATTCTATATAACATAACTTTTTATTTTAGGTGAACCAAGGCCTCTAGACCCTTCTTTAAGCTCCGCATGCTGTCCCTGTGCAGGGGTCGACCGAGCGCCTGTCGCAGGTTGTTCCCACGCATTGCGATACAGTTCCTCATAGGTAAAAAGCCGTGTCGCCTTCTGGCTGATTAAACTTGTTTTCTCCAGACTCCGACATGCGCCCATCCTTGTATTTTGGACTTGATTTAACCTTAAACAACTTTCCATCATATTTTATTGTATAGGCAATCATATATTTTATATAAATTAATCATCTCCATGGAGTCGTCTCTTTTCCTCCAGACTACATAAATCTTGTTGTTTTAAATCTGCCTTATTACTAGTCCCCATACCCCTTATCATTTTTGTGGCTCTTTGTTGTACCCTCTCCAGCTCCACGGTTGCTGAGATATCAGTCCCAGTATCTGACCGTTGTAATCTTCTCCTTGGTCATAGAGGAGTTGCTGGAGTAGAGGAGAAGGGGGCATGTGTTATGATATTCGTATTTTATACTGAGACACTGAGAAGATTATCATAATACATGCCCCCTCCTCCTCTGCTCCAGCACCTCCTCTCTGACCATGAAAATATACCATGGTCAGATGCTGACTGATCGCTGAGGCACCATTGGTTAGAAAAGAATACAAAGTACCCACAAATCTGTGAAGCAGCCCCTATATTATGGTATGTTAACCATCACATGGGTGAGATGGTGTAAGGTCTTCTTTAAAAGGCACCTCACACCAGGGGGTTACTAATTTAGCAATTCTATTCTAACAGTACCTACACAAGGGGGCTCATTTACAAAGGGTCCGCGGAGCAGCACAATTTTTTGGTCGGTTTCCGCTGCATTTTAACAAGGGGATTTTTTCTTCAAAACGCAATTGTTTTGGCGTGAAATCACGCCGCTTGCACGCGACACAAATTGTGGGCCGGACACCCGACGGATTCCAGACAATGGCAAGGTATTACATTTAGAATTGTTGTCGCAAGACAACTCACTTACAAGCAACCGGGAGAGAAAGTGACTCTGGTGGACCTCGGCAGGAAAGCGACAGATGCAGGAACTCGGAGCGCACATCTTCAGAATCCTCGCCGACGTCATCCTCGTTGGACCGTCTAATCCGGGGATCGCACCAGGACAGGTAAGTCAAATTTGCCTCACCCCAATAAAATCATAATCTTCTACAACTACAACACTATGCAAAAAAAAAAAATCCTCATCTGTTAATTGCGCTAAAGCATAATGCTAATGATCGGGAACCACATGGAATCCTTTCCCTAAATTTTTTTTTTGAGTGCATAATTTTTTTTCCTTCGCATACTCATTGTGATCCATAGTCACACAGAATCCTTTTCGTACCGATCCTTAGTTTGTGGCAGAAGTTGCTCTGTGGGTTCCGTTAGGGCCCTGTAGTCACGTTGTAGGATTTCGTGGTGCCCGGAGGTGGCCTAAGGTCGCCGGTCCCAGTAATCATATCGCACAGTGAACAGCGTCTCCCTGCCGGGCCCAGAAATCAATTTCCCAGCGTAAATGTTGTGTTTTTTCGTTTCTGCGTTGGAGCTAGTGTTATAACCATTGCTGGGTGATCAATCATTCTTAGACTATCCTTATTACTTCGCGAAGTTAATCACAAGGACCCATCTTTCCTCAGTTCACGGTTATGTGGGAGGGAGGGAGAGGGGGCTTCTCCGTAGACTGGGATTTCAAGTAACCGTGCACTTTCTACCATGTCACTAAAGAGCCCTCAGTGTACATCCATTAACATAACCTTCTTTCCCCATACCACCCGTCAATGCTGTAATCATAGAGCGTTATAAATAATGTCCACCATTGGCTCAGTTTTATAACTTTGGTGATCAAACATCTAAAACAGTAGATTGGACCGGTTCTCCGACACGCATCACAACTTCATTAAAGGTTTTAGTGATAATTACGGTCAATCCATCCCCAGTCCCAGATAGCGGTAATACACACAGCACAAATGCTGGCCCAGGGATAGAGCTCCCCTGTTATGATTATGTGGGAATTATGAAGGCTATCTACCAGGCGGTACAGCGGTACGCGCGACCTGTCTTAGGGTCCCATCTAACCAAGGGGCCCATAGCAGCTCATAGGCAGCATGTAGTGATGGCAGTGGATGTTGGAATAAAAAAAAATTACTTTGTTACTATTATTTTTTTCCTCTTCATTGCAACATGAATGTTTTGTTTCATCTTATATTGTTTTGTATCGTTCCTGTGCCATACTTTAATGACGTAACATTATGCCGTTTATGTGACATCTGGTGTGATTGTTAGCAAGCTTGTAAAGATGGCCAGAAGAAATTTAGTGTGCCATACTGAGTGTATTATCTCTGTAACTGTGACATCATCTGTGTGTATCTCGGTACTGGTGACATCACTCTGTGTGTATTATCCTGTACTGTGACATCACCTGTGTCGTTATCCCTGTACTGTGACAATCACTGTGTGTATTATCTCATTACTGTGACATCACTGTGTGTATTATCCCTGTGCTGTGCATACTGTGTATTATCCCTGTACTGCTGTGATCACTGTGTGTATTTTTCCATTTTCCTCTGTCCTTGTGACATCACTGTGTGTATCTAATCTCTGTACTGTACATCACTGTGTGTAATTATGCCTGCCACTGTGACTCACTGTGTGTGTTTAATCCCCGTACTGTGACTTCACGTTTTGTGTTATCCCTGTACTGGTGACATCCTGTGTGTATTAATCTCTGTACTGTGGACATCACTGTGTGTATAGTTCCCTGTAACTGTGGACCATTCACTCTGTTGTTTATTATCTCTGTACTGTGCATCACGTGGAATTATTCCCTGCACTGTGCCTCGCTGTGCGTATTATCTCTGTCACTGTGACATCACTGGTGTGTATTTATCCTGTACTGTACATCATTGTGTGGTATTATCCCTGTACTGTGACATCACTTTTGGTGTGTATTAGCCCTGTCACTGTGACACCACTGTGTTGTCTTATCCTGTTACTTGTAAACATCAAACTGTGTGGTATTATATCTCGTACTGTTACACTCACTGTGTGATTATCCCTGTAACTGGGTGGACATCACGTGTGTATAATACATGGCTGTGACATCCACTGTGTGATATTTCTCTTACTGTGACATCACCTCGTGTGTATTCCCTCCTTTACTGGTGACATCACTGTTGTGTTTGATCTCTGTACTGTGACTTACGTGTGTATAAACCCCTGTACTGTGACATCACGGTGTGTATTAATCCCCTGTACTGTGACAATCAAGCTGTGTGTATTAGTCCCTGTACGGTGCACCAACTGTGTTTATCCCTGTCCTTGACATCACTGTGTGTATTATCTCCGCTGTGCTTGTGACATCACTGTTTGTATATCCCTGTACTGTGACAGTTCGACTGTGATATTATCCCGTTACTGTGACCCTCACTGTGTGGTCGTTACATCTCTTACTGCATGACAATCCGTGTGTGTAGTATCTCTGTACTGTACATCACTGTGTGTATTAGCCCTGTCTGTGACATCACTGTGTGTATTATATCCCTGTGCTGTGACATCACTGTTTTGTATTATCTCTGTACTGTGACATTACTAATGGGTATGTGATCCCTGTACTGATGACATTCCCTGTGTGTATATCCCGTACTGAGACATCAACTGTGTGTATTATCCCTGCTACTTTGTTTCAGGTGACATCACTGTCTGTAATTAATCCCTGTACTGTGACTCACGGTGTGTATTTCCCTGTCCTATGACATCACTGTGTGTATGTATCCATGTACTGTGACAATCACTATGTGTATTATCTCTGTACTACTTTTACCTTATATGTGTATTTCCCTGTACTGTGACATCACTGTGTGTATTCTCTCTGTCTGTGACATTACTCACTATTGTTTTATCCCTGTAACTGTGACATCCCTGTGTGGTATTATCCCTACTGTGGAAATTACTATGTGTATTATCCCTGTCCGTGACATCACTGTGTGTATTATCTCTGTACTGTGACATTACTATGTGTTGTTTAATCCCTGTAACTGTGCCATCAACTGTGTGTATTATCCCGGTACTGTACATCCCTGGTAGGTATTATCCCTGTACTGTACTCACTGTGTGTTAATTAATCCTTTACTGTGACATCACCGTGTTGTATTTCCCTGTACTGGGACATCACTGTGTGTATTATCTCTGTACTGGTTACCTCACTGTGGTGTATTATCACTGTCTGTGACATCACTGTGTGTATTATCCTTCTGTACTGTGGACATTTACTATGTGTATTAGCCCTGTACTTTGACATACGTGTGTATTATCTCTGTACTGTGACCTTACTAGTGTGTTTTCATCCCTGTACTGTGACATCCCTGTGTGTCTTATCCCTGTACTGTACATCCCTGTATGTATTATCCCTGTACTTGTGACATCGGCGTTGTTTATTATCCCTGTCACTGTGCCATCACTGTGTGTATTATCTCTGTAATGTGCAGCACTCGTGTATATTATCCCTGTACTGTGCCATCACTGTGTGTATTATCTCTGTACTGTGACATTACTATGTGTATTATTCCCGTACTTGACATCATTGTGTCTGTATGTTCCTCTGTACTGTGGTGCATCAACTGTGTGTATTTTCCTCTGTACTGTGACATCACTGTTGTACTTTCCTCTGTACGGTTACTTTGAAGAGTCATGTCTGTGGTGGGGCCGGCAATTGAAATGGTTTTAAAAAGAGGTACCAGGTAGGAACTACACCATGTATTGAACAATATGGGGGCACTATATTATATGGGTTGCTTACCTTGCTGCCACATTAGTCCTCTGATCTGTCCTCTAAAAGTTTGTGAGACTTGACTATGAGACCCATGTAGGACACCTTGCACCCCCACCTACAGGCTGTACTAAAAACAGTGCCATACATTGCACACTGCTGCTAGTGGTAAGGACGCTTAGGCTTTTTTTCTTTGAAAGGACTGCACTTCTAAATATGCCTGTGCTTGACCTTAGATAAGGCCCCAAAAAGTTTTCATGAAAAAACTCAGAATCGATCGGAATCTTAGAGCACTACAGGCGGACTCCCCACTATCCATGTACCATACATGGCTGCTTTACAGTCAATCATGGGAGGGACCAAAACCTCTACGATCTATACAGGATGAAAACTGTCACTTAATGAGGCGGCAGGGAAGGATTGACTAAGGGGATTAAGGCGAATGGTGTTTAATTTGTGCTCATCTGTGGACAACTGAGAATTGGCCCCTTGCAGTCGGCAGGGACAGGTCTACACATAAAGGCGCTAGGATTTATTGTGTATTGGATGCTTTTTCCCATGTGGTGTAATAAACCTATTAGGACTATGTTGGCCAAATTTCGCCCTATAAATCGGACACGAATTTGCTTGTTGGAAATCTTGTGGGCTGAAAATAAAATAAAATTGCTGACATTTTTCTGACTTATTTCCCTCTTCTTCCCGACCAACTTCTTTATTTTACAAGTCAATTTAGTGCAGAATTACATTGTGGTGTCAACGTGGGAAAATAAACTCAGTTCACCCGTGAGTTAATACCCTCCCAGATCCTTCTTACCTAAATATCCTGTCCTCCCTCACACACAGAACATCATGTCATTTGTCCGGTAAATCATTCGATATCACAGCACCATGGTGCCCCTTACCTTCTCTATTTAGGCTGATGTATGACCTACACTCTATCCTTTCATACCACCCAATTCTTCATTTTCTTTCGTTATTATCGGTAAAGCAATTTGTTAAAACAGAACTCAATTCATAATGGATTTTTACCAAATTGTCATATGTGATTCCCACTTTTAAAAACCATCAGAACAAGGATCACTCATTATATTTCTTGCACTTTTCCTTTCCAGAGTTTTGACCATTTTCTTTTCCTGACGCTACTTGTCAGAGATTTCCGCTCAGCATTTCATAGAAGTGGGTGGAGGCTAACCTCTCCCTTCCTTTTACTTGAAGCATATTAGCAAACATGAAATCAAAAACGCATCAAGCACAACGAGGGAGCCACCTACTACATCGATCCAGGCACGTTGCCTGTGGGTAATCTTAAATTTGTTATCTATGCCCATTCCTTCTAAAATCACCTTTAAAATTATGTTAATAAGGCAGAGCATTCTCCTAGCCCTTTGTGCATATTAAAAGGATGTTACACTTGCCGGAGCCCTTCCCTCCTCCCACTTTGTGAGTTACAACGAGGCAGGAAGGAGGAGGTTGTCCAAACAGCAGGCAAGAGGGCGCAAGGATGATCGAGTGAAACATCCTGTCGAATGCTACGGGGGCAGGTATAGGCTCCATGAAATAACCCAGTAGCCTTTCAGGCTCATTGCATAATTTTAAAAGTCATCTTATAAAGAATGAGACCGGAATAATACGATAGTCAAAAAGATTACAACGTACATACACCGTCACATTGTCCTGGATCTATGATAAGTACCCCTTTGTTTTTATCTTTGCTTGACTTGATGTTAGATTTCCTTTAATCTACTTCAAAAAAAGCAGTCGAGAGTTTAGTGTCCACCCACTTCACTGCTGCTGAGTAAATAATCTGACAATGTAGCTTCACAGAGTGATAAATACCAGCAGCCCACAGTTTCAATGATGCCTTTTTTTTCATTGGAAATTTGGCAGGAAATCCTGTAAAATTCCTAAAGTACATCCACCGAGCTAATGCCTAGTTCGTAAGGTACAGGGATATATAATGGCTAGCATGGAAGCTGGTCAGCAAGGAAGGAGCATGGAGAATGTATGAGTTGTAGGCAAATCTCAGAAGTGAAATAGTTTACCTAAAGTGTATAAGTCAGATGCAGTCACATGTTAATCATGGAATCAGCAGATGCATCAAACAAAAAAGTGTGAGCACTCTGTCAGGGCAGTCGCGGGGCGAAGATTCACAAATGAAAACCGGGTGCCACAAATCTTGAATCTGGGGCCCCTGCACACTACACGGCAAACTGCACAAGTGCTCTAATCTATTTTTAGTAAATGTGCCCCACAGTGTTTAATTGAAGAAATTTAATTGAAAATTAGACAGAAGGAGGATTTCCTAGTCTTATAGAGGTCTTAGGTCTAATTCATGAATATCAGCTAGTGGTGTCTCATACTTTGGACACCTACAATCATCGGATTCAGGCATCAAAACATAAAACAGACCACTGTTCTGTGTTGTGGACGGGCTTGGCAACGGCAAGCATAGCTCTTATTCAAGTGAAATGAAACCCGTGCGTGACCCTGAAATTGATGGGCCCCAGTACCAGTCGTGTGCCAAGCCCCACTACGCTATGTATGGTGGTTATAGTCGGTGAAAGTCTTTCTCATACATGGGAACGGACCCCGTCATGGGCCCGCCTGACTCTTGGGAACCCGGTTTGCCCCCACCATTCAAGTTGACCAGGGCCCCTGTCCCCCATCTATACACACTATCACAGGAATAAGTGTTATTCCAGCTTCTCCACTATGTTGGTGCTAGAGGTACATAATTGGACGCCCTGCACTCACTGCTTGATCACCGATGCTATGATGGCAGTGTTACACCAAAAAAACCGCTGGTGTTGGTCCATGTCCTTTACTAAAAGGGTCTCCAATTTTCTATTGGCCAAATAATTGGGGGGGCACATGTACTACCACCCCGTCCATTCTCGTCGTTCCCAGCGGCGGCCTTCTCCGACGAGTGTTCGGGTCCGCCGGCGATTCATGAAGTGCCCGCGCCCCGATTCCACCAGGTTGTCGCTGCTTGCGCCTAGTCCACGAGTTCCCGAGTTCCATCGTCTTCACGAGGTGTAATGTGAAGTATGGCCCGTGCGACCAATTTTTTTTTTTTTTTTTTTTAAATGCAGTCGGTTTTTCTGAATCCGTTGGTGTTTTCTGACTGCCACACCCCCCGATTCCATCCATGCGTCGTGCATGTGCCAGCGCCGATTGCCACAAAACCATCGCTGTGCGCCCAAATCCCGGGGGCATAATACGGGAACAAATCGTCGCGAAGTCGGAATATTCAGGTACACGTCGTGGAAACGTGAATCAGCCCTTTACTAAATGACCCCTCATTGTGTAAAAAGTAAAGGTGAGATGATCTTGGGGTGTTATATGAACATTGGTGTCCCCTTCCCTGGTTGATCTGGACACACAGTCGCCACCATACCGAAGATTACCCAATTTCAGCCTGTGTCTATTCTCCTGATTTACAGATGCTACTTGCTATCTTGTGGAAGTCCAATCAGCTTCCCCCCCAGAAGCTTTGTCATATCCCTCAACACTCGACTCCTCATAGGGATCACCCACACAATAACTGTCTCGCTCCTTGTCCCTTCCAGGGTGCATGCACCAAAATAGCACCTACTGGTGTGCGCCTCGCCAGTGCTCTGACTTTTTACAAACTGTTAAAGAAAAATAGTCTGCTCTGAAAGAGGTCCCTGCACATGAGTTTGGCTCCATTTGCCTAAAGATAAAATGGTAGATGCAAACATAACATATACTGGTATTATACCTTTTGCTTAACAGGCCAGGCCCCCTGCTTACATACAAGATGGGTCTGTGAGGGGTTGGTATCTTAATTGCTATTTAGGTATGTAAGTCGAAACTTAGATTTTATAATGGAAGTTTAGACAAGTTTTTTTCTTTTGTCCCACTGAACAATTGGAGTTCTTCAATTTGATTTGTGTAATTTCAGACCCAGAATTCATTAATAAAGCTTCATTACAGACATCTTACAAGCTTCATCATTGCAGTCTGGGACTATGTAAAGCATCCAGAGAGCTTCACCAGAGGCACATGGGGCAGTAGGGGTCCCGTCTGTAACTATTGTTCTTGTCTGTAAGATCGTTATCGGGGTGTCCTTAAGTTAGGGGACCTCCTGTACCATCCTTATTATGTCTAACTCAATGCCATTTACTAAGGCCATCTAGGAAATAGAGACAGTCGCAGGACCTTGTTGTCATGTTTTGTCCACGTCCCCATAACGGTGACAAATTTTGATCTCTCTTATAAAACATTGCCTTTCGTTATACTGATAATTTTAGTTCGGACAACATGACTCCCCTATATCCAGTATATATTAAATGTATTGGGCATTTCCCCACAATGTCCTTTGGCAATAAGACTGACCTATGAAAAGTACAATATGTCCCTGAGGGGAAAAGTAAATAATTGTGGTGCCTTGAAGATATGATCATGGATTCCCAAAGATTCGGACTAGTCACAACATCAATTTAGGCAGTGCCTACATTGTTGCCTGCTTGTGGTACTTGATATTCCACAACTGCCTTGTCCGTCCGAAAGTAAGAAAATACGCCTGCGACAGGAGGAATGACTTGTCTCGTCTCCATGTCTCCTATTGTGGGGTGCCCCAGCTTAATCATAATCCTCTATGACAAACCAACTGCTCTCATATACATGAATGTGCTGATGCCTCTGCGCGCATCCTGCCCACATCTGGATGGGCTCCATTCTCCAGAGTCTCCTCCAACCTGTATCAATGAAAAGTGATGTTATTCAGGAGAGGAGCAGTGTGTCAAGTCCAACAGATGGACCTGTCAGAAGAGCTCAGCGCCACTGTAAATCTGCCCATCCGTCTCACGCTGTTACCTCGGGCTCTCCTCCTCAGACTACGACAGCCGACTAAGAATTGGCCACCCGCCTTGTCAGACCTTCTCCTCCTGCTAGCAAATTCACACACTTGGCCCATTGTACCTTGTTCATTAGGAATTGTTAATGTGAATTACAGAGATTCCGATCTCTGCATCGCTTGTGTGGTGTAGATGCTAGGAGCCGACTTTAACCGATACAGTTTCCTCAATTCACAACTTCCAATCTACATTTGTCTCTAAGTGTCCTGTGTCGCATTTGTTCCTGCTCACACTTATTCTATTTTTATCACAAGCAATTCCCTTGTGACTCGCATCCTGAGCCAGGAACATGCATATCACTATTCTGTTTTCCATAATAATCGATATACCAATGCTCCCATAAATATTCCTTCTCTATATACCAGACTTTCACACCTGTGGACCCCATCTTCACAATTCCAATCTGGCTTTGAAATGATCAGATATAACCTTACCTGGTTTCCGAGGTGTCTAAAGTTCTTAATCATTCTAAAACAATCGTTGGCGGAGCAAGTCTACATTGGGTAGGGAATTGTTGCAATAGTTGTTCACCAACAGTCCACTGAAGGTTGCATACCAACAAAATTACTCGAGAACCGTTGCTTCTCCCTTTCGACCCCGACTACATCTGCTTGATGGCCTCATTCTTCTTAGCATATTCTGCCCCTGAGCCCTCAGCAATCTAAATTGATATTCTCAGGAATAGAAGCCTCCACCGGGAAATGGCAAAGCCTTATCTTAGGTCCTTGTACCACTTACTCAGCCAAATGGTCTTACCAAAGGGTGGGTGTTTGTTTGAAGCCAACAACATGTAGGTCAACAGTGTTTAATTCTAGATAGAGAATAACTTTAAGTCAATTAACCTTACCCCGCCCTTTAACCCCATGGTCCAGTAGTCCAGAAAGCCGAGATATAGGTTTTTGGTTTAATTGGTTCAAAGTTGAAAGCTATTTTTGACTTCCTTGGAAATTATTCCAAAGAAGGGTTTGATAGATGGAGGTCAATGGGCTTGTTTCTCACCTATGAAAACTCCTGAGTATTGATCACCTTTCTTTTCCAGAGTATCTGTGAATGAGAGGGGCCATTGACCTGTCCTTGCAAGAACTGGAGAATAGTCACATGTGAGGTGAGCATTGTCGTTTCATTAGACTATTAAGTGAAATAGTCTTCTTTAGGGTTGCCTGGGAAATATCTTGGAAAAGCTTTGTGTGGGATGTCACTGTAGCTTTGTGTTGTTAATGGTTAGGTTCCCTGGAGATGTCAATCTGCTGAGTCTATGGTAACCATGAGATATATTTGATGTGGAGAGAATCCAATGTGGTTCAAGTTGTTGGTGGTCTCCACCCCTAGGAAGGCTCTACTGGCTAGAAGGGGCTTTGTGGGTTCATAAGCCAAGGAAAACCACTGAGTGGTATGTGGCTGCCCAAAGCTTGTGCTGTGGTCTGTAAGGTTCAACCTGTAACACATTGGGCCGTAAGGGAGTCGTAGAGGATTAGCTGAGGAAGAGGATTGGGACCTTGGAGTAAAATGACCCTCCTCTTGTCTCACTATATAAAGTAGAGTGAGTGATATTTTGGGATATCTATTCACACTGTGAAATCTTCTATGATCTAGTGAGACGGACTCTTAATTTTTCTCTAAATGGAGACTCTAAAACATGATCTTACAAGCCTCTGAGATATGAAAGTATTATAATGCAAGAGGACATGAGCTGGCTTATGGCTGCTGGTGAATCTCTGAAGTGACATTGAGGGTCCTGGTCTCGTGTGGCTAAGAGCATGGGGTCATTGCAAAGAGATGGACGAGAGGTGGACACGATTGATATGTCCTTCAGGAGAAATGAAGTCTTAAAACACAATAGGAAAATAAATAGATGTGAGTCCTGCTAATCAATCCACCCTTTTGACCTTACAATGGCCTATTGATCCATTCTTTTTCAATATCAACACTATGAGCATTAACGTTAATAACCTTCCCTTATTGGTCGTCCCAGAGATCTCAAAGACAATGGAAGGCCGCTCCATCTACAGTCACTTATCCAGTAACAAAGTAGTTAACATGTGGTGTCTGATGCACTGACCATATAATACACAGTTATAGTCACATTAATTCATATTAGTACATAATAGTAATCCTATTTATTGTCTGATCTCACCAATTACAATTATATTTGTAATGGATTGTGAAATGTAGCGTCACATCTTCTACATCTCTGGTGGATGTTCCCATAGGGGCGCGGTTTCATGGTCTCCTCCAACATCCTCTTCTGAGACTTGTTAAATGTTTTCAAGCAGGCCATAACTTTTACAATGAGTGAGACAGTAGTGGATTATAATGTAGGTTTTTTGGGTGGGTAGCCCGGTCCCAAGTCTATGGAGGCCCCCGCCAGCCCCCAAACTCACCCACAACAATTTTATACTAAGAAGGACCTTACCCATTAATCCCGCATACATCTGTTCTCCTGCTCTCAATGCACATCTACAGAGAGCCGTTTCAGGAACTTTTGAAGGTCCTCTAAAGGGTCCTGAAACCGTAGATTTGAAAGCAGACAGACGGGACACATCCCTTCCATAAAAACTTGATGCTAGGCAGTCTTATCACTCTGAGTGATGCCCATTGTAGACCAAGATGAAGCCCCTCTGATCATTTTTGGAATTGATCGAAATGTATCAGTTTTGATATTCCCTGGCTTTTCATTGGATAATTAGGATGTGATTGTATAAACAAAAGCAATAGTGATGGCAAATGACCACCGTAAGCAAGTCCTTAGAAAAAAACTAGAGTAAAAAAGATGAATTCACAAGTTAGAACCTTGGCTTGCTCCCACAAATGGAATAGTCAGGCAGAAGGGAGCAGATTAGAGGTGAAGGGTAAGGGTTAAAGGTATTGGTTACTGTCTCTTTCCTTTTTTTTGGTTCCTCACATAAAGCCCCTTCACACTGACTGTCACACCCAGTCACCCTCCAGCAGGAGTCCAGCCTCCCCCAAGCCGGGCAAAGCTGTCATTACTAGGGATTAACATCACAAGCGCGCTACCCTACTATGTTTCGTAAACAGCCACGCAAAAGTGACAACCACTACAAACAGAGAGGAGAAGGCCCTGTCACACCAGGAGGTGCACCCATGGGGACTCCGTTACTGTCATACTCTGACATCTCCCAACCCCTCTACCCACGCTGCCATTTCTTCTTTCCCACCTCCATTATCACCATCCAATATGTCAATAGGCACTTGTCCAGGATAGGACGAGGTGTATTGGGTGATTATGACTAGAGAGCAGAGAAAAACACGAGGCTCGTTCATCCTGCGACAATGGGCTCCTCATAAGGTACAATTACACATACAAGTTTGCGAGAAACTTTTTGAGAACGTTTTTTCCCACTGTGCAAAGATCCTCTGACACTTCATTCTCTGCTTGTCTAAAAGCCGCTTTTCCGAGGCTTGCATTTTTCTCTTGTTAAAGGAAAATCGGAACGGGGAAAAGAAGAAACTCGGAAAAATTTATTGTTTTCCAGCATTTTAATTTACTAATATCAAATTGGAGGGGGTCTGACCACTAGGACCCCCATCAATCTCAAGAGTATATTCTGTCTACTCCTGCTCCATTCAGTGTTTATGGGACGGCTGAAACCGCTACAACCCACGGACACTGTCTTCTCCTGCACTATGAGAACGAATCGGCAGTAGGATAATTAAACATGGGACATTCCTTAAAGTAAATATCATCTAATATCACGACAGTCCCTGCGTTAATTGTATCTGTATCTTTGCCTCCTTTAAAACTGCAGCTTTGCTTCCTTGTACAACAGCTGCCCTTATATACGTCTAGGTCACTATGTTACGTCCCCTCTTACTTTTTCACAGTCTGTCTACACTGACCAAACAGGGAGAGCGAGTGGGGAGAGGAGAGTCATAACTCATCCTGCTACAGCTCCTCCTATTCAGTAGAGCTTAGAGATAATGAGAAGCAGCGATTGTCTGCACACAGTACAAAAGTAAGTGCAGGGCTGCTGAATCACTGATGAACATTCAGGGAGAATCCACAAGGAAGTGAAGGCTCGTGGGAATTTATGTAAACAGTGACCAAGCCCTTTAAGCATAGAGACTAATTTAGTGTTTAAAGAATGCAGTTTTTTTTCTATTTTCTATTAATGTAGCTCGGACATGGGACCAGTGGTCAGACGGGTTGAAGCATAGGTTGACAATATAGAGCTGCACTATTAAAGTTAAATTTAGCATACGATTCATTAGAGGGGGCTAACTAGTTGGAGAGGGAGGTGACGTCAGGTCAGAGGTGTGAATTCACACCATCAACTCCCTTCTCCTATGCTCTCAGCATAGGAGAAAGAGGTGCAGGGGAGTCCGGAGCACCGGACATCTTGTTCCCATTTCGTTTGAGGTGATCCGGCCGTAGTGACGACACGCCAGGACCAATGTAGAAGAGGACTCGGGTATAACGAGTATCTTTAGCTGTTTTTTGTTTTTTTTTTTTTAAGTGGTTTGATTCTTTAACAGGAGGTACGTCGTACCAGTAGGAAGTTGTCCCCTATCTACAAGGATACAGATGATCCGTAAGGTCCCGACTGTTGGGACCCCCGCCGAGCTGGAGAATTGGGAAATCCCGTTCACATAATGGGTGAGCATAAGATTGAGCAAGCATCCTACGCACTATTCAGTTGTATAGGATGTTGGAAATTGTCAAACACAGTGCTCTGGTATCTCTGGCATACTTATTGACAGTGCTGGAGTATAACTGATCGCTGTACAGATGCTCAGATGTTCATCCATTTAAATGTAGCAGCAGGGCACATGCTCATTCTTTAGCTCCACCCATAACCAATAGATAATCCTTCTGTTATGACAGATCGCCCTCTAATCACATTGCCCTTACATGCTCCCTTTTTTGTCTGGTTTGGTGAATACATCCCTACGGGGCTGGGTCTCTGAAATCACATAAGAGATCTGCGGTCCATGGTTTTTTGCCTGCTAAAGATTAGTTCTTAATAAGTTCTGGTTCAGGTTATTTCTGTACATGCTCCCTAGTATTTTCATATCTCAGACTATCCCTTTGCTTGTGATTTTGTATTGCATTGTCCTTTTGGCTTGATCCAGCCCTGGAGACATCTCTTCTTCTGTGGTTAGCTAGGTCTTCATTTAGCGCAGGAAGGGAATGTTGACTAATGTTCGCTAAGGCAAGTGAGGCAAAGTAGGCAGGACAGCTGGGAATAGGGTTGAGTCGTCGGGCCCAATGTCCCTGTTTGTCACCATTCTGTTCACCTGACATCATTTTAGCCTCATTCCTGTTCTATTACTATATTTAGTAAATAGGTGCCATATGGTGATGGACAGAGAGGGGCATATTACTGAATATTATATTTTCGTAATCTTTTGTTTTAGTATTCACATAAAATATTTTTTTTATTTGAACAGTTTTCACTTTTCTTACATGGGGTTGGATGAGATTCTTCTTCAGCATTGGACGAGAGAGATATTAAAATGATTTTATGGGAGCAATTTTGGTTCTCCAGGTCCCATAATGAGGCAACAAGGGTGCAATGGGCGGATGGTCATGTTCAGCAACATATGTTAAGGTAACCAGTGGGCTTCGAAGAATATGTGACTTTAACCCAGAAACAAAAAAAAATAAATCCTGACTGTAAAAGAAAGTCTTGTGTTCCGGAATCGTCTCCTCGTCTGCCAGGGGATAACCAATCATAACCACACGCACGGCAGCCAATATGGGAGGGCTGTTTTGTGGCTGCCCATAAGCAGTCTCTGCCAAGCTACAGCTCAGAAAGCAGCCCATTAAAAATCTATGGGGGGGAAAAGAAAGTTGTCCCCACATTATTCCAGGAATTATACAACCGCCCACACATCCCAAACTAACAGGGAGCTAATGTACATAAGTCTATCAATAGGAATAGTCGCAGCATAAAACTCTTACCTCGATAACCGAGGAGTTGGACCTTGGACTGTAAATTCTCAAGACAAGGCCTCTACTTCATCCGGTAATTGCTTCCTTCTGCAGGTCATATATAGTAGTATTATCATTAGAGTATATGTCCTCGCTAGTGTAGAGGAGTCAATGACGGTGGCATGAGGACTCTTATCTGGTGACCGTCTCTCACCCTACGTAGAACTTTTCATGAATTTCCAGCAAAAGGAAAAATAATAATTTATTGAAACCCCAGTACGATAATACATGGCAGTGCCAGGCGTAGGGCGAAAGAGTATCTCTTCCCACTGACTATGAGCTCTCACTCCTTCTGAGGTCTCTTTGAATTATTCCAAACCACTAAAGCCCACACACAGTTAGGCCACAGCCGGTCTGGAATAGTGCACAGCTCCCAAACCGAGGGCTGGCCCGAACACCTGGGTGCGGGGGCAGCTGGCAGTCCCTCTGACAATACCTATTGGGCTGGTACTGGTGTGTGAAAACCACTACCAGCTGATTATTCATCCTAAATAGCAAGTTAAATATTGTACGAAATGTCAAGCCATAAATCGCCCAGATCCCATTCATTGGGTGTTTTTACCACATCTCCCCTTTAATACGAAGTCTAAGAAAATACTGCTGGGCAGCCCTGGTTCCCAGTAACGTTTCATAATCTCTTCTTTCAACCACTAAAGGTTGAGGAAGAGATTTGATCTTTCATTTTTTTTTTTTTTACTGGCGTTTTAAATCATACTAAAGGTAACGGAATAATTTTTGGAGGGTAGTTAATAGGGGGGCAAAAATATTTTAGAAATAATTTGCAAAAAATGATACGAGTTTATCCTGATGTTCGGTGGACGGAAGCCAGGGTAGGTGTTTCATTCTCTCTGCAGGTATAAAATCCACCTGGAAATACAGGCACTCCCGCGGGTTACATACAAGAGGTCTGTAGGTTTGTTCTTAGTTGAGTTTGTATATGTAAGTCGGAACTGTATATTTTATCATTGTAATCCCAGCCAGAACTTTTTGGTCTCTGTGACAATTGGATTTTAAAAATGTTTGTATTGTCATAAGAACCAGGATTAACACTAAAGCTTCATTACAGACACCTGTGATACTGTTATCAAGCTGATTATTGTAGCCTAGGACTATGTACAATGAATTACGCAATATCCAGAGGTCCCGTTTGTAACTAGTGTTTCTATGTAGTTCGAGTGTTCTTAAGTAGGTGGGACCCGCCTGTACATGCAAAATTTGCTAAAACAAAGTTATATGCAGATTGAGTTCACCTGTATTTAAAATGTATGCTTGAAATCCATATTAATACAAAAATTTGAGGAAAAGCGCCCCCCATCCTCAATCCCACATTATCATTCTCCCCTACAGCCTAATGGGCCCTCAGGACACATTCAAGTCATCACATGATTTGCATGATATTCCCTCTCATCCAATATTTAAGACTTCTATTTGGCCAAATTCACCTCTAATTATTTGCTATATTAATCACCTACTCCCTCCCATCCTTAAGATATTTAAAATATTTGCTTCATGTCCAGGACAAGTCCCCCTATCCAAGCTCCCATTCTCACATCCTCTAGGTCTGTCCTTTTCTTCTCCACTACGATTTACAAAGACATTGGTGTTTATTTACTAAGGGCCACATCTGTTTTTGCAACGGGTTAACCGAAATTTTTCCGTTTTGGTTCGCTGATTTTCCCCTTTTTCGTCTGCCTCTACTCAAGACCCTGTTGCTGATTCCTCACCTAATCCCCAGTGCATGTGTTCAGTCCATTGACTTCTCATTGCCGTGGCTGCCAGGATTCCCCTAGTGCTCCTAGATATCCCTATGGCTGTCTGTTTTTATGCGTAGGGTTTGTTTTTCCTGGATGAGTCATTAATGTTCCCCCTACCCCGGATGTGCCAGCTTCTGGAAAAAAGTGAGCAATCGTTTCCCCAGCCCCTCACGGAAAGCGGGGAAGCTTAGGCTATCCTTTGATGGCCCCGCCACGCCCTCTTGTTTGACTCGCAAAGTCGGATATCTAGATAGTGGCGAATGTTTAGAGTGGTCGAATGGGGGGTCTGTAGCACAAGCCCCGGCGGGGTAGGGGTTGATGGTGTTCGGAGCAATAGATAGCTGATGGATGTGCCGGAGGACAGAGAATAGAGGGCGTATCTTGTAAGAAGTGGACGCTTTCCCATTGTCGCACGTATGTATCAGACGCAGCTACGGTGGGGGGGAGGGGACTGAGACGAAGAGTGATGCCAACTCTTTCTTTATTTTCATCTTTGACGCTGTTTTCCAGGGCCCGGTAGTTCAACAGAATTCTTTATCGGCAAACATTCTGGGTCGATCAGTGAGCCTTCGTTGATAGAGACCTTGTTTTTCTCGGATTTCGCTTGTTTTCATGTCCTATTAAGCGACGGTGTGCTGCATTCGCGGCTTTTCTTTGTCCCAGCCTCCTTTCTTAAGTGGGTCCTGTGAACTCTTTGGTAAGTCGCTCCTGATTCCCGCGAGGATAGCCTATGGGTTTACAGTTGCTTTTTTCTAGGGTGGGGAAACTGGCGCTTTGAGAGCATCGGAATGCACGGAAGTTTCATCACCGCGCCATCGTAGGCAGGTCAGTTCGCGTGTCAAGCGTGCCCTTTTTGTTTTAAAATGCGGCTCACTGTTTTTTCCGAACCGTCGGGTTTTTTTTACGGCACAACCCACCCCCCGCCTCAAAAAAAAAACGGCCCGGAGGGTCTCCCCCCCCCCCTCCTATTTCCGATCGCCGTTCCGCTGTTACGAATAGCTCGGGCAATACATGTACTCGGAACTGGGCAACACTGAAAAATTTGGGTTACCTCGTCGCTAAAAAGGCAAATCAGGCCCTTAGTAAATGACCCC
The DNA here is from genome assembly GCA_019512145.1 of Engystomops pustulosus. Lineage (NCBI taxonomy): Eukaryota > Metazoa > Chordata > Amphibia > Anura > Leptodactylidae > Engystomops > Engystomops pustulosus. The sequence goes on along the minus strand of CM033646.1, from coordinate 16,170,775 downwards.
CCATTTTGACTATGGATTATCTGATCCATTTTTGGTTCGGCTCACCCCCACCGATAATAAATGAAAAAACATTTTTCCTATAGTAAAATTGCTGCCATTATTGTCAGTGCCTAACCCTAACCTGGAACTTGACGCTTGACCCAGAATTTGGTGACCATGTTTTCATGGGGGGGGGGGGGGGGGATTCTGCTAAACACTAGTCATATTCACAGAATACACTGTGGGTTGTTGGGCAGAAGACAATGGGGCAGATTTACTTACCCGGTCCATTCGCGATCCAGCGGCGTGTTCTCTGCGGTGGATTCGGGTCCGGCCGGGATTCACTAAGGTAGTTCCTCCGACGTCCGCCAGGTGGCGTTGCTGCGCTGAAGACCATCGGAATGCACTGAAGTTCACCAAGCCAGGCCGAGTGAAGGTAAGCGCGTGTCGAGCGACACTTTTTTTTTAAAATGCGGGGGTTTTTCCGAATCTGTTAGGTTTTTTTTTACGTCCACGCCTCCCGATTTCCATTGTGTGCATTCCGGCGCCGATGCGCAACAATGCCGAAATCCCAGGACAATACAGGGAAAATCGGCGCAAAACTGAAAAATTCGGTTAACCCGTCGCAAAAACGCAAATCAAGCCTTTAGTAAATGAGCCCCATTGTTGTATATGGGAAAAGCCTCTTCCTCAATGGGTGCCGGCTACAGCTAGTGTGCAGATGCGGGACAGAAACACCCCACTGACCGCGCCCCATGAATATCACTTATACACATATTTTGGGTGTAGCCCTGCTAAATCTGCCCCTTAGGGTGATGCCACACATGGCATTTTTAGTCCTTTTTTTACGCATCCGTCTTTGACCGTTTTCGTCAGTTTTTCCCAATTATCCTAAAAGATAAGCATGTTGTAAGTAGCCAAACGTATGGTAAACGGTCAAAAAAATGGATGCGTCTTCAAAAACGTATGAGTTTTTAAACAGATTGAAAACTCATGCTGAAAAACGGACCAAAAATCAAAAAATGTGTGGCATCACCTTTAGATTTGAGCTATAACATTCGCCAGTTTTCCCCACCTTATTTCCTATCCTGCCCCATCCACATCTTTATAATACAGGCAGTCCCCGGGTTACATACAGGATAGGTTCTGTAGGTTTTTAAGGCTGGGGGCAGATTTACTTACCCAGTCCATTCGCGATCCAGCGGCGTGTTCTCTGCGGTGGATTCGGGTCCGGCCGGGATTCACTAAGGTAGTTCCTCCGACGTCCACCAGGTGGCGCTGCTGCGCTGAAGACCTTTGGAATGCACTGAAGTTCACCAAGCCAGGCCGAGTGAAGGTAAGCGCGTGTCGAGCTCCACTTTTTTTTTAAGAATGCGGCGTTTTTCCGAATCTGTCAGGTTTTTTTTACGTCCACGCCTCCCGATTTCCGTCGCGTGCATGCCGGCGCCGATGCGCAACAATCCGATTGCGTGCGCTGAAATCCCGGGACAATACAGGGAAAATCGGCGCCCTTAGTAAAATCGGGCCCTTAGTAAATGAGTATATGGAAAAGCCTGTTCCTGAATGGGTGCCAGCTATAGCTAGTGTGCAGATGCGGGACAGAAACACCCCACTGGCCGCGCCCCATGAATATCACTTATACACATATTTTGGGTGTAGCCCTGCTAAATCTGCCCCTTAGGGTGATGCCACACATGGCATTTTTAGTCCTTTTTTTACGCATCCGTCTTTGACCGTTTTCATCAGTTTTTCCCAATTATCCTAATAGATAAGCATGTTGTAAGTAGCCAAACGTATGGTAAACGGTCAAAAAAATGGATGAGTTTTTAAACAGATTGAAAACTCATGAAGAAAAACGGACCAAAAAACAAAAAAATGTGTGGCATCACCTTTAGATTTGAGATATAACATTCGCCAGTTTTCCCCACCTCTTTTCCTTTCCTGCCCCATCCACATCTTTATAATACAGCCAGTCCCCGGGTTACGTACAGGATAGGTTCTGTAGGTTTGTTCTTAAGTTGAATTCGTATGTAAGTCGGAACTGTATAGTTTATAATTGTAACTCCAGCCAGAATTTTTTTGGTCTCTGTGACAAATGGATTTTAAAAATGTTGGGTTTTAATAATGAACCACAATTAATAATGAATCTTAATTGTAGACACCTTTTATAACTCCTACAGCTGATTATTATAGCCTAAGGATAAAGTACAGTAAATTACCAACATCCAGAGGTCCATTTGTAACTAGGGGTCGTGTGTAAGTTGGGTGTTCTTAAGTAGGGGACTACCTGTATAGTGAGTGGGTGCAAATGGGCAAAAAATTAGCAATTTCTAATTTGGGTATTCAGAAATTGCAACTTTTGCATTCTAGAAACAAAAGCAAGAAACATTGCAAAAAATGTAGTAAATTTAGTGCATGAAATATGTAGCAACTGACATTAAATCTTAGGCTTGAAAAAAAAATGACAAAAAAAAAAGTAATAATAATATATAGAACATTTGGGCAGTTTTTTTAAATACAATTTATACAATTTTTTCGTAACATATTGGGGGTCATTTACTAAGGGCCCGATTCGCGTTTTTCCGACGTGTTACCCGAATATTTCCGATTTGCGTCGGTTTCCCCTGGATTTTGGCGCACGCAATCGGATTGTGGGGCATCAGCGCTGGCATACGCGCAACGGAAATCGGGGGGCGTGGCCGAACGAAAACCCGACGTATTCGGAAAAACCGCCGCATTTAAAAAACCAAAATGTGTCGCTTAGGACGCGCTTACCTTCACTTGTTCCGGGTCGGTGAATTTCAGGGCATCAAGATGCTTTTCAGTGCAGCAGCGCGACCTGGTGGACGTCGGAGGAACTACCTTAGTGAATCCCGTCCGGACCCGAATCCACCGCAGAGAACGCGCCGCTGGATCGCGAATGGACCAGGTAAGTAAATCTGACCCATTCTGTTCTTGTTCCATGTTTTGTTATACAATTGAATTTTTACTAATTTCATTATTTCTTATACATAACGGCCTTTACACTCATCCCTTCATTGTATAGGGATGTAGTGACAGAGTTAAATAGTCATATTGAAGGAGTGCAGATGTCTGTTCATCGGTTTGGCTCATCGCACCCACCTGCTCCTGACCCGGTTCCTCCCTCTTTGCGCTTGGTATATAGGTTTTGGCACCGTGTGGAGCAAACATCCAGACATGTAGTTTTCTGGACTTATTCACAGAAGTTGTGCCAATGACAGCACTCCTGGCCGAGGGTGAGCCAAGCATAACAATACTCCGCAGAGAGAAAACAGTGCCAGGTAGTAAGAACATAAGAACATGATACACTACATTGTATGCCCAGTAGCACAGAGGTGTATTATGTATCACATCCCTTTCACACATTGTGCAGTCATCTGCCTACCTACAGCTGCACATGGCATGGGACATATGCAACATTGGGGGGAAATGGAAACAAAGGGGTCAAATCTACTGTAGAGCATGTAAGAGGTCCTAATGGAGTCCCCATAAGGCTCACAAAACATTACACTGAGTGCAGATTGTTGCTCACACTTGATGGTTGCAAACACAGTAGACAGAATACAGCTGCAGAATATCATTAGAGGGATATTCCCATGAAGACAAGAGTTTTAAATATACTCAGGATAACAAAATAACACAATCTCTAATTCACTGTTATTAACAAAAATACAGCACTTCATAGAAATAATTCCAACCTGTCTCTATCAGTGCTGGTCGCCTCTGGATACGACCATAAACTCTTGACTATTGTCGTGCAGATTCCTCAGGTTTGCCTTGTACTGGAAGGGAGGAGGAAGAGAGCACTACAGACACAGGCACTTCCTGTCCGCAGCAGCAGCTATACAGACAAGATAAACTTTGGATCTGAGGGGAGGGGATGACATAGCAATGGTGACTTTGTTTTATCGTTGAGGTAGCAGAGCTGAGCATGTCATGGTGTCTTATATCCATCTCATGACTCGGATCTGCCTCATCTCTCTCTTTCTATGTGTCAGATACTAATACTAGTAGAATATTCAGAAGGCAAATGAAAGTGTATATAAACCTGTACCCTGATAATCTAAGCACATTGTCAGCACACAGCATCTCACAGCACAGAAGGATCATGAAGACTTCTCAAATAATAAATGCTTACTGACCCGGACAAGGATTGGCCCCTTTAATACTGCATAGTCCAAACATAAATAACCACACAGAAAATCTTTGCTTAATCATTTTCAATTGTGGGTTGACTCGGGGTTGGCCACAGCTTTATTGAAACCATTAATGTATGCCGGGCAGTGGCATGTAGGGCAGTGTTACCCCTGAAAAACCACCTGCTGTGACAAAAATATCCAAAAATCCGATATAAAAAAGGGAGAGTGGGAGGGAAAACCGATGAAGAAGAGGGTGAGTCACTGCTGTTTAGAGTATTTAAGCATGTGCCCACCTCTTGTACCGCCCACATCACTAGCCACGCCCCAAGCACTTGTCCCTCTCATGCATGCAAAAAAATATAGCACACAAATGAAAGCACCTTCTAAATCTCTCCACATAGGCCCCTTCCACACTTGCGTTGCAGATCACGTCACATCTTGTAGCCCTTTATACCCTCCTTATATTGTGGCCCCTTATACCCCCTTATATTGTGGCCCCTCATCTCTGCCATATATTGTGTTTGCTCTTATCTCCCCTTCATACCCCCTCATCTTGTGGCCCCTCTCATCTCCTCCTTAAAGTGTGGCCCCTCTTACCCCCTTATATTGTGTCCCTTCACACCGCCTTATCTTGTGGGTCCTCATACCCCCTTATATTTTGACTGCTCATACTCCCTTATATTGTGGGCCCTCATACCTCCTCATCTTGTGGCTCCTCAAACCCCCTCATTTTGTGGCCCCTCATCTCCCTCTCATATTGTGGCCCCTTATATTGTAGGTTCTCAAACCCCCTTATATTGTGGTCTCTCTCATCTCTCCCTCATGTTATTTCTTCTCGTCTCCCCTCATATTGTGGCCCCTCTTATCTCCCCCTCATATTGTAGCCCTTGACACCCTCTTATCTTGTGGGCGCACATACCCTCATATATGGTGGCCCATGATGTGTTTATGCTCTATATGTGTGTCCATATTCGATGTGTATATACTATATGGTGTATTTGATGTGTATATACTGTGGTTATGGGCAAGAAGTATATATACCTTATGTGTATATATGTGGTATATGTACTGTATGTGTTTGTGTATTTAATTGTGCGCATGAGTGTATAAATGTGTACATGTGTGTAAGATTGTATGAGTGTGGGGTACACCTGGTTGTTTAAGGAAGGTACCCCTAGACTGGGGGCTGACGTTATTAGATGCAAAGGGGTAAATGTTTGGGTACTATTGCACTTTAATAGGGTTGGTGATCTGTGCTTTTAAGATGTGTTCTCACTCCTACCCTGTTACTTACCTCATGACGTCCTCCCCCCCTACAGGACATGGGGGTATATATGACTGATGACTTAAGGATAACTCCCTCTTTTAGGTGACACTCAAGCTGTCCCTCCCTCCCTCCCTACGTTATTAAGATGTTATGTGATTTTGTAGTGTTTTACCTTTGTGTTTTATAGTTAATTTCAAGTCACAGCAGGAGGAATGGTGGAAGAGTTGAGATGGTGGTTGCTCCGTTGGCCGACTTGCCAGCTGGGAGTCTGGCTGAGCATACAGCTTCCAGAGCTCAAAAATGTGCGATTCTATTTCAAGTGCCTGATTTTGGTTTATGATACAATCCCTAAATGTGTAAATGTACCCAAATATCAGGTTAACTGTAGAAACACCTGCAAAAGAAATAAGCCCACTCCATGTATCTAAATGGAGCTATTTCTACCACATTTCTGCACTCAGTCGGCCATGTGTGAATAGTCCCCACACGATATGAATAACAAATCGTCATCTTAATGACTTCTAATTGTTTTCCTTTAACTAAACAATGTCTCCTATAATAATACAATGATAACAAGCGCAGTGCATTTGTCTGATTTGCATTAAATGGGAAAATTCTGTCCATCTTCTCCGAATTATTCATGGCAAACCCCCTGGGGAGCAGGGACAGAGTGGGACAACCTCTTTGACGTGTTAAAAAATTAAAATGATAGCTGCCGCTCGCTCATAATTACCAATGCGGCGCATAGGGTGGGGGGCGGGAGGAAGGAATTGATGTTTTTGTGATTTCTGTTTTAATCATTTCAGATGTGGTAAGATTTAACAATGGAACTATAGAAGGTTCTGGGGCGATATAGTCATGGTAAGAGAGCAGAATAATACCATTCTAAAAATCAGAACCACATGCAAATTAGTGCTATTGTTTGTATAATGCAAAGTTATGCAATTTTCAAATATAATTTCGGGTATCAATTCCTAACAGTTTTCTAGATCAGTGGACAGAAATCTGACCATGGTCACACAGGTGTGAGCCGTGCACCTGTGTGACCATGGTCAGATTTCTGTCCACTGGAAGTAATCAATAGAATGACAGCAAGCAGAGATCTAGAAAACTGTTAGGAATCGATACAGAAAGTATATACAGGCAGTCCCCGGGTTACGTACAAGATAGGGTCCGGAGGTTTGTTCTTAAGTTGAATTTGTATGTAAGTCGAAACTGTATATTTTATAATTGTAGATTCAGACAAAAAAAAATTGGCACCAGTGATAATTGGAGTTTAAACTTTTTTTTTGCTATAATTGGACTAAGGATTATCAATAAAGCTTCATTACAGACACCTTACAGCTGATAATTGCAGTCTGGGACTATAGTTACATCCAGAGAGCTTCACCAAAGGTCAGAGGGGTCTGTCTGTAACTATGGGTTGTCTGTAAGTCGGGTGTCCTTAAGTAGGGGACCGCCTGTATTTGAAAATTGTACAACTTTTCATTATACAAACAATAACATTTATTTGCTGAGATGGGAATATCCCTTTAATGCCTTAGGGCAGTGATGGAGAACCTTTTAGAGATCGAGTGCCCAAAATGAGACCCAAAAAACACTGGCTTTTCCCGAAGTGCCAACACGGCAATTTAGGCAGTAACAAACTTGTTGCTACCAGAATTTTGGAGCTCCAATCCGACCCTGTACACACCTTTTCACTCTTCGGACAGGACCAAGCAGCACAGGATGGGCCACTTTAAAATAACAGGGTGCTACTTGGACTACCTGAGTCTGCAGGAAGATGCCATGTCTGACAAACTCTGTGCCTGGGAGACAGCCTGTGTGCCAACAGAGAGGCCTCCGAGTGCCATCTCTGGCACCAGTGCCATAGGTTCGCCACCACTGCCTTAGGGCATGTCCTCCATAGGCTCATGTTCACATTTGTATGATCAGTGTTCTCTCTTTAGACTGTAACCCCCACTGATCAGCGAGTTAGGCCCTATCTCATGGATCGGGCCTAACTTTAGTTTGTGGGAAAACTCTTTTAAAGGGCATGTTTGCTCCATTGAGTATTATGGATTAACAATATCCAAATAGGTTTTCCAGGTGGGCAAAGGAAATCTAGTGCACGCAAAAGTAGATAAGATCCTTATACATCTCAATAGATTCTATATACCGGCTGTGTACAACCTTGTCCAGAGCCACAACACAGGGGCTCATTTACTTATCCGGTCCTGTCGCGATCCAGCGGCGCGCTCTCCGACGAGGATTCGGGTCTTCCAGCGATTCACTAAGGTCATGCTCCCAATGTCCACCAGGTGTCGCTGCTGCGTCGAGGTCCGCCGGAGTTCACCATCCTATTCCTGGTGCATGTAAGAGCATGTCAAGTGACACATTTTTTTTTAAACACTGCGTTTTTTCCGAATCCATCGGTTTTTCTGGCGGCCACACCCCCGATTTCCGTCGCATGCAACCCGGCACCAATGCGACACAATGCGATCGCGTGCGCCAAAAACCTTGGGCAATTCTGAGCAAATCGGTAATTTTCAGGAAACCCGACGAAAATGAGCGATTCGGGCCCTTAGTAAATGAGCCCCACAGTCTTGTGTCCAGCCATGTTTTTCCTGTAGACAAACCCATTGGCTAGTTATATCTTACATGGGAATGTTCTTAAAAATTCCTCGAAGCGGAACAGTCCTAATACTATTGCATGTAAATATTTCATGTTATTGGAGCTTTGTCAGCTCTGCTATGTGGCAGTAATGGAAAAGCTGAGCTGCTGAAATCTAGAGACACATTTAAGACCGTACGGAACATGGTGAGAAGCCATCGATGCAGAATTAACAGTGTGATAATTCCCCTTGTAAGGGCACGAGAGATGACACTGGTGACGGGTTCACACCATGAAATAAGACGATGTAGAGGAAGAGGAGGAAAGTTACACCTCAGCGCACACATGCAAAATAAATCATTTGAATCACAGGTCAGGTTACAGAATATGAAAGAGTCACAAACTTTATGTCTTCTATGTATGGCCCCTTTCACTTACTATAATGTCCCTCCAGGACTGTTTTCTGTCCCAATACTGGATATCCAATCCATACTAGTTGTGCACCTTTTCCTATGACCTCCTTTTTTTGTTCTGTAGCTTTAGAACCACATGTAGCTCTAATGTGTTGCTCCCTTTGTGAAAAGAAACTTAAAAACTAAAATGTAAAAATTCTGTAAAAAATGTGGTCCCTTTTTCATGACATTGTGAGGACTTTTCCAGTGAGTGACTAAATTGGATCAACCCCTTGCAACAGACTGTATCCCAACGATCACCTTCAGTATGGTCCACTACTATGTCAGATCACATCAGGCTCCTGGTTCTGTGAGATACAGACCCGGAGTTACAGGCAGCTAAAGACAATGGGGCACATTTACTTACCCGGTTCAGTTGTGATCCAGCGGCGCATTCTCCGGCGAGCATTCGGGTCTGCTGGGATTTACTAAGGTCCGTGCGCCCGATATCCAGGAGGTGTCGTTGCTGCGCCGAGGTCCGCCGGAGTTCACCTGCTTCTTCCCGGTGCATGTAAGTGCTGATCTGGCGACACAAATTCCGCGGTTTTTCCGAATCCGTCGGGTTGTCCGATGGGCACGCCCCCGATTTCTGTCGCGTGAAAGCCGGTGCCGATGCGCCAAAATCCGATTGCGTGCGCCAAAATCCCAGGGCAATTCGGCGCAAATTGAAGGGAAACCCGGCGAAAGTGCGCGATTCGGACCCTTAGTAAATGAGCCCCATTGGCTCACATTTATCAAAAACAGTGCACTATGTGTATACTATGTGCAGTTTGCCTGTGTATAGTGCAGGGGGCGCTAGATTTAGGATTTCTGGGGCCCGTTCATCAAGAATCTAGTGCCCCCTGCACTTCTCCGACAGAGGGCACCTTTAACATGGGGCGTGCGATACAATTCTGTCGGACTCTGCATGATAAATGTGGAGCACGGTCCGATTGAGCACCGGAACGCACTTTCAGAAATTTGTATCACGTTGGGTATAGTGCAGCCGCGACACAAGTAGCGTGCGACACATATGTGGCGATGATATTTCTTAAATACCTCTGCAAGCACATAAAAGAACGTGCAAAGTCTGACAGAAAACTGGCGCAGCTGCTTTAGTAAACCTGGGCCATAGTTGGACATGTCAGCTGCTGACAGATCCAGTTCCTGCTCATTATAATTGCCTGTATCTCTGGTTCTGTAGCTCACAGGACCACACATATGATTTGATCTGAAAGATGAGCTTCTTTTCTTTAAAATGACACAAAAAGCATGTTTCTATCTGGTGCTATAGAACTGTCTGAGGTGACAATCTTACTGCAGCCTCTAAATGTGACTTATCTCAGACAAAATATCACTCTTCTCTGCTCGTTTTCACATGACTTTGGAGGAGATTTTTTTGATTGGTAAATGGGTGCAAAAAAGAGGGAATTCTAGAAAGGACATTTCATCCCCTACTTGAGGGGACTAAAAGTTTAAAGGGGTACAATCTGGTGACAGGTTCCCTTTAAATGTTTTACAAGAATTGGAGCAATAGCAAATGCCATTACAAATCACATCGCAAATTCCATTTATCCCTTTAACCCTGTGGGGGACATCTACTGTGCCGGCGTATAACAGACCCAGCCCATAGGGTGCTGCCGGATAAATTTAGAGACTCCGGCCTCCTGATGGCTTTGCAGCGTTTATTTCTACAATTTCGTAGAATTGCGCAATTAATTGCAGAATATTCAGCTTCAAAGGTCGCTAATTGTAGCAAGTGCACAGATTTGGGAGCACCGCCAGCCGCACCCTCTTCATGCCCCTCCACATCCCCTTGGCGTGGAGATAGCGAGAAGGAGAAAATATTAAGAATCGCTGGCGGTTCATTAATAACTATGATCTTTTACCATATTCCTATTGTCTTTACCCCCTATATTAATAAATATTCACCATCCTTGCAGACTGGAAACAACAGAAACATTCTCTAATCTTCCGATATTGCGATCTTTACATGAATAGATTCTGTGGCCCAAAATTATTAAAGCCCCTGCGCCAGTTTTCTGTAGGACTTTACATGTTCTTTTCAGTGCAAACTGCTTGTACATGTATTTAAGAAGTGTCCGCAACACTAAATTCTGCACTGAAGGGGGCGTTCGGTGCTCAGTCGGGCCGTGCGCAACATTTATCATGCAGAGTCCGACAGAATTGTGTTGCACGCCCTACGTTAAAGGTGCACCAAAAAAAGTTGGTGCACTCTGTTGGGACAGTGCAGGGAGCGCCAGAAATCCTGAATCTGTCGCCCCCTGCACTACACACAAGTAACTGCACCTAGTACACACTGCACTGTTTTTGATAAATGTGGCCCATTGTGTTTCCTGATGCCCAGGTATCACCCAGCCCTGCAGCCTCCTGTAATTTGGGCTGATTAGTTGGTGTCATCCAGGTGGGGGGGCGCATATAAATGATCAATAAATGATTGGACATGGCACAGCGCTCTTTAGATTTAATTGCTCGGTTAATATTTTATGCCGGAGGAGAGCAAAACCTGACACAATCCTCTATTAGAATAACTAGAAGAAACACTTTCCGCCTGCTCCCTGGACAGAGAGAAATACCTTCCCAGAATCCTCTCTGCCTAGATCATATGCAGATTTCAAGGAGGTAGAATAATTTCCAATGTATGAGAAAGGGTTTATAGAGATTGGTGGAGGATCCTAAAGAGACCTTCCCTCAGTGCCAGAATTGGGATGCTGATCGTATATTGGCCACCTCCTAAAGAACGGAGCTGTGCTCTGATTTCTGTATTAGTTCCCGATCCACAAGGATGCTGGGTAGCAGACTCCCACCACTCAGATATTTTATCTGATATTCTTAGTATAATTAATCAAAACCTTTAACTTTAAAAGTTAATGATACTGTTACTTGATCCCCTCAGTCCTGGGTCTGGTTATTGACAGATCCACAGGATAGGGGATAACAATCTAATTGGTGGTGGGGGGTTGACTATTGGTTCTCCCACAAATCACAACAATGGATCCCCACTGAGAAGGGGGATCCCATTCTTATGATATGATAGAGAGGTATGAATTCTGCCTTTCCATTCAATACAACTGGAGTGTCCAAAATTGCTGAGCATAGCGCTTTGGTATCTCAAGCACTCTCATAGACAGTGTATGGGAATGATGGAGATATCTGAGATCTGTGCTTTGCAATTTCCAACACACCTTTAGTATAGAATGTACTCTCAGATCACACCCTTGACCTGACGCTTCATAGTGAGAACAAGGACACCCCTGGCCAATCATAGCCATGGCTCGTAGCTATGGGTGTCACTTTGCCAAATTGGTTGTTCGGTCAGCAATCTGGCAAAATGTCCTGTTTGTGCAACCAAACCCAAAACCAGAATGCAAATGTTCTCTGGTGAGAAGCCATCAAGGACCCCTATTCTTGTAATCAGTGCGGGAACAAGCAGCCGGACCCCCAACAATCACATTGTTATCCCCTATCATATATATCATATATAATGTGCAAGGCCACACCTCCTGCTATTAACTTCCAGCTTTTCTATTTATTCCTACATTTCTAGGAGGAATAACAGAGGCACAATGCAGACTCATTACAATAGGTCCTAAAAAATTATTTGGTAATACAAGACAAGAAATCTCCTGAATAAAACATATTAATACATTTTTGAAAAATTGTTAACTTGCTGACTCGGACTTGTACACACGTCTCTTTGTTACAAACAATGGGGCACATTTACTAAGGGCCCGAATCGCTTTTTTTTCGTAGGGTTTCCCGAAATTACCGATTTGCGGCGAATTGCCCCGGGTTTTTGGCGCATGCGATCAGATTGTGGCGCATCAGCGCCGCCATGCACGCGACGGAAATCGGGGGGCATGGCCGTCGGAAAACCCGATTGATTCGGAAAAACCGCGGAATTAAAAAAAAAAAAGTGTCGCTTGACACACGCTTACCTGCACCCAGCCCGGCTTGGTGAACTCCAGTGAACTCCGACGGACTGCAGCGCAGCAGCGACACCTGGTGCACATCGGGCGCACTACCTTAGTGAATCGCCGGAAAACCCCAATCAGCGTCGGAGATCCCGCTGCTGGATCGCGAATAGACCGGGTGAGTAAATCTGCCCCAATGATTTAAGGCCAGATGATAAACTCAGCTCTGCAAAATCCCTACATTGTATTGCATTTTATTCAGATGATGTCCTCTCCTCATTGCTGTTATTGATTAAGTCTCTGTACAGTAAGGAAAGAGTTAACGGATACAGAATTGGCGCTCGTTCCTGATCGCGGTGGCACGAAGCTGGTGTAAAATTTTAATGGCGGTTCTGGTGTGTGTATTCAAGGTGAATGGAGTCCTGCCCATGAAAAATTCATCTTCAATTCTGTCCTGCAAAATTTTCATGTCGCTCGGTTTTGTAAATTTTTCATTCCACCTGCACTTAAAGAGAACGCTCTCCCGTCACTAAACTCCTGTTAATAAATCATTTCCCCGCCGCTCAATTTGTGTGTTATTTACTTATTTATCTGGAGCTTGTCCACATTTACACATTTACACCACAGGCACAGAGCGCAGCAGTGCAACCTGTCTGTAAGGCTTCCGGGGGATTGTATCAGTCTCTGCTATAGATTGTAAGCTCCTGAGAGCAAGGATCTCCTTTAGAGTAAATAGACAAGTGGGTGTTACCTTTACCCTCCTGACATCACACACTTGGAAGGCAAAAGCAACCACCACTGTAGGCGCACAACCTGATAAAATGGTCTCATGTTTATATACTGGCGATTGGCTAGCTATATGCTGGGGGGCAGGAGGCTGGCTATATACTAGGGGGCAGGCAGCTGGATAGCTACATATTGGGGTCTTGCAGACTTTATACTGGGGGCAGGGGGCTGGCTAGCTATATACTGGGGGCTGGATATATACTGGGGGGCATATACTGGCTGGCTATATGCTGGGGGACAGGGGGCTGGATAGCTATATACTGGGGCTGGCTAGCTACATGCTGTGGGAAGGGGGCTGGCTATATACTAGGGGGCAGTCAGCTGGATAGCTATATATTGGGGTCTGGCAGGCTATATACTAGGGGCACGGGGTGGCTAGATACTGGGGAGGGCAGGGAGCTGGCTGGCTATATACTCAGGGAACAGGGCTGGCTATATACTGGGAGAAAGGTTATGGCTATTTAGTAAGGGGCATGGGCTGGCAGGCTATATACTGGGGAGCAGGAGGCTGGCAGGCTATATAATAGGTGCATGGGGCTGGCTAGCTATTTGCTGGGGGCAGGGGGCTGGCTGTATACTGGGGGGCAAGGGGCTGGATAGCTATATACCAGGAGGAAGCTGTGATCAATGCATTTCCCACCCTAGCCCCATTGTTTGTGATAAATTTAGGTTATACTTGAGTATATAAAGTATTTCCTCTGTATATGTCCCCCTATGATCTGTACAGCGCTGCAGAATATGATGGCACTACATAAAGATATATTATTATTTATGAAATAAATATTATATAAAATTATAAACAGTACCGGTAAGTTATCTCCTTTTTTTATCTAAGAAAAATTTCTGGAAAATCTGGAAAACGCCAAAGAATTTGATCAGGACATAACCTTTTGTATCACTTGGACCATAAAAGTATAGATGAGAGAATCTATCTCGTTCTATGAAGCAAATCTTTGATGCTTCATTCATCTCTAGATGTGATATAATAATATTTTTCTGTTTCATCTATACAGGAGTTACAGTCCTCCCCATCAGGATCCATACATTTCTGATCCATTGCAGGATTTGATTGACCCACCAGAGATCCTCCAGATGTGGACCAAGGACCAGATCTAATTCTGGGATCATAGTGTGAGCTCTTGATTTATACGGGATCTATACATGAATGCTCTATCATCCGTTAAAATATATTGCAGTGATTTGGGTTCTAAGTGGTGTTCTTAGCAGCAATGAGTGAACCTGCAATGTTGGGGTTCGTGCCAAAAATTGCAGATTTCTGTCCCTGAATCAGCACCTCAACAAGAGGTTCGGGATTCGGCTTGTCTTTCAGACCAAATACTGCATGGATGCCTCCAGTCTGTGCCATTCTCTTCACTGGTTACCCGTCTTCTTCCAAATACAGTATAAAATAATCACCCTCATCCACAAAGCTCTGCATAATGCTGCACCTCCCTACCTCTCCTCTTATCTCTCTTATTGGGTGTCTATCACTCAACCTGTGCTCTTTGATCTGCCAGTGATTTTAGATTATTCTCTAACATTATTTGTACCTCTCACTCCCATCTTCAGGACTTCTCCCGAGCTGCACCAATTCTCTGGAATGCTCTACTCCATTCTCTTAGACTAATACCCAACCTCCAAAGCTTCAAACATGCTCTTAAAACCGATCACTGTAGGCAGCCTATCACATTCCCGAAATACATGTACCTTCAACTCTCTCTTTACTATCCCATCCTGTGTCCTCCTCCTTTCTGTTATCCAGCAAACACCAGATACCAAACCCCAGACTTCGCTTCTTATATGAGATGGCGGCTGATAGCTGTTTCATAGATTATTATTATTATCTATATTTATTCCATTCCCTTATTAAAAAATGGCTGGACCATTGTACAAGCTCTTATACCAAGTGCAACACACCTGCCAAAGCAAGGGTTAACAGTTATTAAGAAACTTGAATCCTCCTCCATACAAAGGGTTGATCTGTGAGAGTGATCAACTAAATAAGGGGCTCCAGTGAGGAATCATGGTAATGCAGCTGTAAGTCTGTGTCTGTGAAAAACTGTGAACCAATAGAATGTTCTGTTTAATTGTAATGGGAGAAGGAAGCTGATTGGATAAGGGAGCTGCCACCTCACAAAGGGATGTTATAAAACCCCTTGTGGGTGCAAAGTTTGCTAGAGGGATCTCAGGAAGCAGAGGTGTCTGGGGCATGCTGCCCTGACACCTTGGCCTGCCAGGAGACCAGGCCCAAAACAGAGGTCCACCATCAGGACTGTGCTGAAGCAGTCAACTCTCCTACACCAGTCTGAAGTTATTAATCCAGACTGTGCACGTCTTTCTGAGGACCTAAGATCCAACCAGCCAGCTCAACCCAGCTGAAGTCTGCTGCTGTTGTGGCCATTCCTAAATTGCCAATAAAGGACTGTAAGTTATGCTTTACTAGTGTGCCACTGAGTGATCCCTGGATCAGGCTGTATACCACCAAGGGCGCCCCATCCTCCATCAGCCGGTATCCCTATCTATATCTATTTTCATAAACGCAGTATCTGAACTCCAGGCTGTGGACAAGGCCTCTGTACCCGGATAACAAGCAAAGTGACCGCATTGCCAGCAACTAAAATTATCAGGATCCCGGCTTCCTCCAGCCACCGAAAAAGGCTAGGCCCCGGTGGGGGATGTTGCATATAGGAACATTTTAATTTTAAAAAAATCTAGAGGGAGTTATATACCAATTTCCAGGACAAGTAGAGCAACATCGGTTTGGACTGATTAGGTTGAGATCTAGATTGAATCTTCTGAAAAAATTTGTCAAAGCTTCAGTGAATCCGATCTTCCGATCGTTTGACTCGAAATATGAAATATATTGCAGGTTATCAGAGAAGAAACCTTTTCATGGCTGCGGTGGACTGTCTGTCCTCACTTTCAGGTCCGCTCTCCATGTACATGTGTTTATTGATATAGTAGAAGGATTTTGTAGCGATTGATTAGAAATAAAGTTGTGTTTTATTATTTCCCAGATTTCTGACCTCGACCATTGAATAGCAGTAAATGTACAATGTGATAATCCATTACATTCTGGCACTTGGGGGCACTTACCTTAACCCTATTCCAAACTCAGAGCCTTAATCAGGTGATGGTTTCATGGAGGGGGTCAAGTGCTGGTGGGGGTCACTGCCCCCGGACCAGTACTGTAAGGTCTAGAGGCCCCTGAGGCCTTATTTATTTGCGATCTTTAAGACTGTAGGAAATAAAGTCCCTGGATCTGCAGTCTAAGCTCCGCTCCCAGGCCTGGAAACCTGGCCATTGGTGCACAGATGATGGATGAGGTGCAAGGTATCAGAGAGGCAGAGGCCAGCAGAGGTGGCTCCCTGCAGATTAAGGGCAGTGAAGCCTTCAGTAGCCTGAGATGGGAACCTGGGGTATCCAAACTCCCAATTACATGGACTGATTCTGCAGTATGTGGAAGTAAATCTGGGGGGAGATAATGTAAGATGCAAACTTTATTTGCTACGCTGCTTGCGCCATAGATTGTTTGAAATATAAATGTTAAAGGGCAGCGGCAGCAAAAGGGAAATATGGAAACCTAAGACAAATACCTCGAACGAGCGATCACTCAATTCTGTGTCCCTTAGCAATAGGGGGCACAGAGGTAGTAATCGAACCCAAACTGTGCTGCTGGAGGAGGCCGTAGACCCCCTGTCACATTCCGACACATACTGAATATAAGTGACACATTGTAGATGGGGAACCCTGAAACTTTGCTCTAGGGCTCATTCACTGAAGGAGATTTATCATCAACTTTCTGGGGTAAAACTGTTCTAGTTGCCCATGAAAACCAATCAGAACTCAACTTTCATTTTGTAAACAGCTGTGAGAAAATGAAAATTGAGCTCTGATTGGTTGCCTTGAGCAACTAGAACAGTTCTGCTCTCAGACACTTCTGATAAATCTCCCCCACTGTCTATGGGGGTGGTAGATATAGCTGAACGCAGTGCTCTACACTCCCCGATACCCTCTTACATGGAGCGGCAGGTGCTGGTCTTGTTGCTCCACCTATTAGTGCAAACATGACGTCTGCCACCACCAGATTTGATCATACCAAGCCTCAGGTAGCGTGAGATAGCCCTGGAGAAATGTGTAACCATACCTTTGTGGATGAATGTGAAAAGTGAAGTTAAATTCCAGCACTGCAGCTCTGGGTGGGTCTTTCAGCCTGAAGTGCTTTCTGCTCTCTGCAACACAGCCCCTCCCCTTTGTTAGGAGTAGAAGCCGTATTAGGATTTTGTTTGGATACTTACAACAGTCAACACAAGCCCAAAATTGCATAGTGAAGGGGCGTAGGACTGTGGGCGACATTGTAAAGTGGCAATTGGCCCCCTTCCTCCCCGTGCAGTCATCAAGGGGTGGGGGTCCGCACTAAGGTCGGAAGATCTCTTTCCTCCTGCCTCCAGAGTGGCGCAGTCACGGCTTATTAATCTCAGTTGGTTACGCGGCTGCAGATACAGTGGGGCACATTTATTATTTTTTTTGCTTGTTTTTTTGTTGGTCAATCCCAGGGGGGGGGGTTAACGCCAGTTTGGATACATTCGGAATATATTCGGCACATTTTTCAGACAGACTTGTTTTGGGAAACCCTGTCTGGTTCCATTGGAGACTTTTTTTTTATCACTGCTTTTGAATTCTGAATACTCTTCTAGTTTCCGTCTAGGTTTTTTTTTTTTTGGGGGGGGGGGATTTTTGGTGCATAAATAGACCAACTAAAAACATCTACTAACTTCTAAACCCCTTCAGTAATGTGGTTAGACATTTATGATGCTCATTTGTTGATCTTACAGTGTGACAAATATCTTTGTCAATGTAACATCACAGTGCAAATCACAGCTAAAATTGGGTACCAAATAACAACGCCTAGATCCAAAAATAATAAATGCCCCACAGTGTCTGGGCACTACACAAACCTTGGTGGACAGGTGGATACATCAGTATTAAAGCTAACCCGTCACCAGGAATGTGATTTTTAGCTGGTTCCAATAGCCTATTCTATGCTGATTTTTCAAAATGCCTTTGTCAGCATTCTGAATAATTTCAGTGGTTTGTACAAGTTTATTTCACATTACCTGGCTCCCTGCCAGCAGCATCTGGCGAGTCCCTGGGATAGTCAGCTGCAACCTGTGTGTGCCTGTGTCTCCTCATGGATTCTTCTTCTTCTGCTCACCATCCCTCTACCTCCCCTGCCTAAATGTGCTCAATGCACATGACAGGAAGTGGGAAGGGAGCTGCAAGAGTGTGGAGGAGGGGAGACTGAGACAGACACACACAGGCTGCAGCTGCCCCCTCCCTGGGCACAACATGCTGCTGGCAGGGAGTCAGGTAATGTGAATTAAACTTAAATACTGTATATACCCGATTATAAGCCCCACTCGGCTTATACTTGAGTATAAGAACCTCTTCGGGTTCCCGGTCGGGCCGGCAGATGCACGTCTGTGCGATCTGCCAGCAGAGAAACTATGGGACGGCAATGTTGCCGCCTTCTGACATCATAGTTCTGTGCTGGTAGATCACATAGACGCGCATCTGTCGGAACCCGATGAGGTGCTGCGGGAAGAAGAGGACGCTGGGGGTCAGCGTCAGAGGGTGATTGCTAATTTTATTTTGTTATGGGGCACTCTGCTGTGGACATTACCCTAAGGGGGCACTCTGTTAGGCATTACCCTAAGGGGGGCACTCTACTGTGAACAGTATTGAATCGGCTGCTGTGGACATTTCATTTATGATGGGAGACTAATAGACATATTATCGGTGAGGGTAGTCTAATGGACAATTCATTAGTCAAATTTTTGAAAATTGTTTGAGATTGTTGGCTAATATGATCTTATGTTATAAAAGACCATGTAATTTTCACACTGGGATTGTACTTCTAACCATCGCATTGGGCTACGTACAGCACAGCATTGATTCTTTATCCACAGCGAGCGCCTGTTCTCTCCCCGGAAACAAATGTGATACTGTGCAATTACAATAAGTGTGCTCATTTATAAAGATTGATTAGCGATCCTGCCTTGTTCTTACTAATTGTCTTAATTATTTGAGTGGAAGACTTTAGAAGCGCCGTCATTTTTAATGTGCGAGAAAAACAGCTCAATTGTAAAGGCATCGAGAGGAATGAGAATTTAACTAGCAGATGCAGAGGTAATCATTACATTCGTCTCCCGTATCCGTCTATCTGACCCATTCCAGCTGGAAATTCTTTCTATTATATCTCATAGGTATATCACTAGTTCTTCAGAGCTGCGGCTACTACCGGTGCAGAGCTGTCACTGCAGGGGTGGATTAAGTCTGCCAAGGGCCCCGGACTGTATGAATATTATAGCCCCTACAAGTCTGGATTCACTTCCTACATCTGGTACTAGAATCAGCTTCTTGGTGAATGGAGCTTTTACTCTGTGGTTTCAGGACCTTTGGAGGACCTTCAAAGGTCCTGAAATGGCTCTTGTGTACTTGTGTATAGAGAGCAGATATACAATGAGTTCATGGGTAAAGACCCCCCCTTCCTCCTTCATAGAAAGCTTGGGCCCCAGGCTACTGCCCAAACCGCCTGTGTTATAATCCACTACGATGGAAAGGCAATAGTCAGCTTCATGGTCAAGGAGCTCTCCAGCAAGTTAGATATACACTTTCTTGTTATGATTAGTGCCGGGCTTGACAACGGGATTCATTGGGGCAGATTTACTTACCCGGTCCGTTCGCGATCCAGCGGCGCGTTCTCTGCAATGGATTCGGGTCCGGCCGGGATTCACTAAGGTAGTTCCTCCGCCGTCCACCGGAGGCGCTCTGGAATGCCCTGAAATTCACCGGCCTATACCTGGTGAAGGTAAGTGTAATTTTCGCAACACATTTTTTTTCTTAAATGCGGCGGTTTTTCCGAATCCGTCGGGTTTTCATTCGGCCACGGCCCCCGATTTCCGTCGCGTGCATGCCAGCGCCGATGCGCCACAATCCGATCGCGTGCGCCACAATCCCGGGGCAATTCAGGTACAATCGGCGCAAATAGGAAATATTCGGGTAACACGTCGGAAAAACGCAAATAGGGCCCTTAGTAAATGACCCCCATTGTTTTGTACCTACCCTTCAGGCGCTGTACTAGGTATATTAATTTGCTTTCCTCTTGTCTCCTGGTGCTTCTACAATATGACTTATGGGGGGTTATGACATTGGTGGTCCAGCGGTGTCATCCAACCCCAGTGTCTGTTTCTCTCTTGCGATCTCATTGTTGTGTGACTATTCTTGTAATGAGAATATCCAGGGAATATAAAACCTCAGCGGTGTATTTGCTGACAAGCTATCACAGTAAATAATGTGTTTTTCCAACTTTCTGGTTGATAAAAATTAAAATAATTCTTCTGGTATGAGGGACCAGGAAGCAGTGCCTTTGCACTGCCTTATAGTGATGTTCCAACACAGGGCTACATTTAGAGATGAGTGTATCTATTCATTGATATATACATTTGGTCTGAATTTGCCATTTTTCAGGTACCAAATTGAATCTTAATCTTTTCTGTTGCTTCAAAAAATATATAATGGCAGCTCCAAAATAATATAGTTCGACCCAGAGCTTAGGGAAGGGGAATAACGGGTGAGGAGAAATATAGAAATTTGTAAAATTTATACAAAGATATTAGGGCACATTTACTAAGATTAGTGCAGCTGTTTGCCTGTGTAGTGTGCAGGGTGCGCCAGATTCAGGATTTCTGGCACATGTGCTTTATGAATCTGGCGCCCGCTGCACTGTCCCGACAGAGTGCACCACTTTTTCTAGTGCACCTTTACATGGGGCGTGCAACACAATTCTGTCGGATTAAATCTGGCACACGGACCAACCGAGCACCGGAACGCCCCTTTCAGTGCAGAAATTTTGCCGCATGATGCCTAGTGCAGCCGCAACACAAAAGGGTCACGTGCAACACAAATGTGGCGCGGACACTTCTTAAACACATGTGTAAGCAGTTTGCGCTAGGAAGAGTGTGCACAGCTCTTAGTGAATGTGTCCCATTGAGACCTTTTCATGAAAAATTTGTGGATTAGAGGACTAGATGGGGCAATATACAAATTTCCATGACCAGGCAATGACAGAATTCAGGGCCTGGGGAAAAACCCACAATACCATTAGCCTGACCACCACCTAAGTAAAATAACGACACAGACACATTTTATTCATTGGAAAGGTGAAAGGTCACAAATCTTGTAAATAATCTGTAAAACAAGAAATATTCATTAATATATAACAATGTAAATGCATAACATTTTAGAATCTGATAGCTGAGCTCTTGGCAACGACCCCAATTGGCATGATGTTAACCCATGAAAACTTTTTGTCATCATTGTCTCCATAAACCATAAATTACGTGCACAACGCGCAAGAACCATCTCCACTTGCCGCCAACCTCCTAGCAAAGTGGCAAACGAAGATATGGCCCTAGACCAACCAACTTGGAAACAATGAAACCAACCATTCCTCCTGGATAACTTCCAAGGGGAAAACCACCAACACCTCACACATATAACTCCACCTTCATGCTGATTCGTGGTTATCTTTTCCAATCACCAATTTGTTATGCACCACTGGCTGTTGCCAAGAACCCGCCACCTTACAAAATCCCCTGCCTATTTTACCCTTCCCTGACAAAAACACGTGTCCCCTATACAAACATAACTACGGGAAGGGTTAGTGGGACAATTTTTTTGCCAGTTTATTATAAAGAACCTAACTCCACACCCTTCTTTAAATTCCCCCTATCACCTAAATTGTTATTTTCCACCCCCAATCACTTCCACCCAAGTATTCTATAGGAAGAACAAGTGAGCCTCAGAAATTAAAAACTGGGGCATATTTACATACCCATCCCCTGGAGTTCACCGAAAGTGCATTGTCCTTCTATAATGCTGCGTGCAGCAATTCACTAAGATCGTGCGCCCGATATCCTGCATGTGTCCCTTCCCGCTCAGGTCCGACAGAGTTCATCATCTTTTTTTTGGTGCATGTAAGTGCTTTGTCTTGCAACACAATTTGAATCTGGTGCTCAGTTTCAATCAGTCAGATCGTCCGACGAAGCGCCCCCTAAATTGTGTTGCATGGAAGTCGTCGCAGCTGCGCCAAAAAAGGATTGTGTACGCTAAATTCCCAGCGCAGACACGTCTCAAATACCTTTGCAAGCCTTGTAATCCCTGTAAAAGGTGCAAAGTCCGACGAAAGTGTGCACCACCCCCCTTAGTAAAAGAGCCCCACTGTGTTCATAAATGGGTTTAGAAGTTGGTAGACTTGCTTTCTGGTTCACCATTAATGAATGTTCCCCATCATCTTCCCCTTCCCAGAGGTTGCAAGGCAGTGTAAAGGCACTGCTTCTTTGTCCTTCAGACCAGCTGAATTATTTTAACCCTGAATCCTCCAGGAATAGGAAAACATGCTGCTGAGTTTGAATATTGCTTATGTGAGATTTTGGGCTGGAATACAGAGTTCAGTGCTCCGGAGATTAGATCAGTTTTTGCCTTGTCCATGTGAAGAAGAAGATAAAATGGCAATAAAAGAGAATGGATGCTAAGACTTTTTACCAAAAATAATGGTCTGAGCAATTAAGAAGCGTTTGTAGTCTGGTGCAGACAATCTCCACTGAAGCTGATGATGCAGTGGATCACACGACCCTGAGATTTATTTTGTTGTTGTTTATTTCAGGGAACGAATATGGACTGTGCTCTAATTCTGTGTACAGACTATCCGCAAAGTTATGAAAGACTGGGGTTCTTACCCGTGCATGTTTGACCAAGGACCCAGTTTGTTTCTAGGAGTCGCCCGTAACCCAGATGGCTTGTACTGGGCCCGTGAGTTAAGCGCTGTACACATCCTTAGTTACCTTCACCCTCCACCCAAGACCCAATGGCTCGCGCACCGCATCCATGCAGACCGATTTGGCAAAACTCTGTGCAGCGATGCGTGATGGGTGCTATATAAATAAAGGAATTATTATTATTATTATTATTATAAAGGAGAAGAAGCTGCTGGTATTGCGTGACCGCGTCCTTAGTGATACCAGCGACAGTGGAGGGTGGAGGTAACTATGGATGCATTCACCCGATACCAGTGGCTTGTTCTTCATGCGCACCGAAGTGCTGTACAAGCCCCTGGTATCAGGCAAATGCATCCTTAGTTACCTCCACCCTACGCTACCTCCGTTGGTATCACTAAGGACCCGGTTGTGCAATAACAGCGGATTGGAGACACTGCACAAGCCTCTATGACCCCTTATCCTTGGTGACACCAGCAGATGATGAGGTAACTAAGGACTCGTACAGCGCTTTCCTGCAATCTCAGCGGGTTGTTACTCTACATGGGCACAGAAGCGCAGTAGAAGCGATCCGAGTTACAGTCCCCATCTTGTACATAACCCGGGATTGCCTGTACTTGGTGTATAGGCCTTCCAGTAACTGCTAAACTACAGATGGGTAACTCACACTAATGTCTACTGCCACCCCCCAAATCCATAGTGGTCACCCATTATTTAGAGACTATTTCTCTACCCTAATATATGGGAATATGTAGCCTCCTTATTCAAAGGGTTGTCTCCTGTCTAGATAATCTTAAAGGGCATCTACCACCAGGATGAAAGATTGTATGCAAATGAGCCTCAGGGGCTCACGGCTCCATTAACACCTATGCAGCCTGGAACCGCTCCGGATCATTTGCATACAATCCTTCATCCTGGGGGTAGATATCCTTTAGGTTCTAGTATCTTTTAGTTTCGAACACCTTCATAATGTTGTTAATGATACTGACTTATGGCTTTGGTTGAGAAAAGAAAATCTAAAAAAAATCTAATGTAAATGGATATTTACTATGATGCTCAGTTTTTTTCTTTCTTGTATTCCAATGACTGTACGAAGTTTTAAAGCCTGAGCACTAAATTCAAGGTAATGCCAACTATTCACTGTCAAGGCTTCAGACGGGCTGACAGGTGCTGAGAGACTGCTCAACACGTCTGATGGATTTGGTGTTCGATTTCAAGATTTATTCTTCCCTTGTATTAGTTGTGGAGCGAGGAAATGGTGCAGGAGATATGTTTCAAGGATATTCAGTAACAACATATGAGCCACACGTGACTTGTTATGTTATGAGGCCTGTGCTACTAAGGACATGATAAATTAAAAAAGAAAGTTCTCAAATTTTAATTGTGATGTTTATACAATAAAGATTATTTTTAACCCCCTTACTTTATAATTTTACTCAGTTTTGTTGCTGTTTTAGCTCCTATCACTCAGTGATGATCAGTGTAACATTCCAGAGTGTGAGCAGGGACTCTCTAAGCAGACACTTCATGATTCCTATGAGATGTTGTTTGCTGACAATGTGCTTACATTATCAGGGTACAGGGTTTATCTACACTGTCATTTGGCTGCTTTTGAACATTCACTAGTATCTGATACAAAGAAAAAGAGAGACAGGTCAGAGATGAGAGAGGACGAGATCCATGAGATGGATATAACACACAATGACACACTGTCAGCTTTGCTACATCTCAGCTATAGCACACACAGTCAGCTCTTCTATATGCCTCCCTCCCCTGCATAAATACCTTATCTTATCTTTAGCTTGTAGAGTAAGTCTCTGCCCAATGTTGCTTGTCTGCAGGAAGTGCCTTTGTCTGAGCTGGTCTTGTAATACAGGAGGAGGGGCAGGAGGCAGAGAGCACTGCAGTGTTCAGACAGGAGAAACTATTCATGAGAAGAACCCAGGGCAACCAAAATTTTTTACACCAGGACTGATAGAGACTAGAGAGTGTGTTATTTTGTTATATTGAGTATATTTAACTCCATAACTAAGTCATGGTTTAGGGTTTAGAACCAAGCCTGATTTTTAAAATTTGCCTTGTAGGAGGTTATACATTTGTAACGCTTTAACATATTCAGGGTAGTTTGAGATTGCTTGGCATACATTTGTTCAAGTTGTAAAAACAGAGGACACATGGATTAGACACGCATCAAAACCATGGAAGTACAACATTTATTTTTATGGTCTGCAAAATGGATTCTTCTCCTCTCACACAGCTAAACCAGTTCTCTGCACTGCACTGACTAGATGTAAAAACATTGAAACAGTGCTGTCTCTATTTGGGAATCTGTTCCTTTTGGAATAGATATACTGGTTTGGCTTTAAACCTGCATCTTGTTGTAGACTTCCTGAAAGTCGTGCTTGATGTTAAGGGGTTTGTCTTTTAAGGTAGATAAGAGGCAATGTTTCTCTTATTCCATACAGGAAAATGTATTTGTAGATTTCAAGAAAAAAATATTCTATGGGCCTACCCTATATCAACCTCAAGAACATAGAGTGGTTCAGTATTAGGTTACAAACTGGGCCAACCGGAGGATCCTCTGATGCTCTGGTGGGCCAATCTGACACTGCTCCTCCATTATTTCCAACTCTTTGCATTTGCTAATTGAAGCTTCTTCACTGATTCTGGAAGAGTTGGAAATTTTTAAACTAGTTTCCATCACTGAGTATTCAGTGCCATCAGTTTTGGCTAGTTAGCCTATGTACCATCAGATGGGCAGTCCCTGACTATCTGCTCCACCCTTTTGACAATACGGAGCCAAATTAGTGTAATTGGTGCTGAAATATCAGTGATTTCTCATGAATAGTGTGGGTTGGAGAATCAATGATGTGCCACTATGTACAAGATGCAAATAATTGGAGTGGAGGGACGGGGGACGGGTGAAATGTCCTTTTTTAGAACAGTGGTCTTTGTAGTCTCTCACTCTGTTTCCTCAGGGGGTTCTCCTTTCATATCCTATAACAAAGTCTCAACAAGTTTGTACAGTATTTTGACCAGTGCCGAACTGGCCCACCGGAGCATCAGAGGATCCTCTGGTGGGCCCATGCACTAACCTAATGCTGGGCTCCATAGATAACCTTATTTGGAGGCTGGTATAGTCTATTTCCTTGGGGAGGATAAATAGTGGACCTCCACCAATAAACTTAGCCGAAAAACGTAAAAAAGTAAGAAAAATCTTCTGCTTTATTTTTTTTTTTACTTTTGGCACATTTCTTATCCCTTTTTTAGTAGAAACATTGGCAATCAAACCAGAGAATGTAAGAATTGATCCAATTTTATACATTTCAGACAGTTCCATCAGAACATGGGCCTGTAGCACTGTTCCTCCAGGGCCCATTGGTGCATGAATAAAAAGCTGTGCTACAGTGACTAGTACTACTGAATATATGGAATTTATAATGTATAAGGTGCAGGACTCCCATAGAAATCTGACTTCAGATAGATAAGTATGATGCTGGGAGTCCTGTTCCCTGTATGTTCTGTACCACAAATATGGCCGACATATTTAGGAGACTGAACAAGGCTGATGTAGCAGAGGGTAACTGAGGATGCCATTCTATAACACAATCTGAACTTATATGCCATTCAGTGTCTCAGGAAAGCTGGATTGTAGCCATAACCTTGAAGCCCCAGCCACTGTCTCGTCCAGATTGTCCCTATTTGGTCAGTAACAAACATAAAAAGTTAGTGCGGCCGGTCCCCTCTCCTATCCGCACAGTTTATTCTACTCAAGGCCAGGCTGGTGGATGCCTCAGTGATAAATTGGCTCGTCAGATACTGAATTAGATGTTAAATCTTGTGCCAGCAGTCTTATGGGGGGAGTACTGAGGGGTTACACGGAGGGACGAGGGAGAAAGGAGGAGGAGGAGGTGCAAAGACGAGATCTTTTTCTTCTGGATTTATAATGTGTCATTTCCTCTCCAGATAAACCCAAAGGGGAAGATTTGTTATAGTTCTTGCTTGAAACTGCTGTTTCAGACTTGCAGAGGCTGCCAAAAGACTGATGGATTTGGGCACTTTTTATTAACTATTTAAATACTCCCAGCAGTGGGATCCTGCTCCCATTGTATTGGGAAAAAGTATAGGAAATGCCAACATCATTGACCTGATGGAAGAGTCATGAAGAGACATTAATTAGCAGGTGTAATATATGTAATGGCTGGTATAATGTGTAGAATCCTCAGACCGGGAGACAACAAGGGAAGGGAAGTCCCCTGGAAAGGGAAGGGATGTCCAATGATCTGAGGAGGCCACTTTTAGGATGACCCGAAATCCATAAGTGTTCAGCAGAATCCAGGATTGTTGGGATGTTGGCAGGAACCTGGGATCTGGGGCAGGGTAAGTATGTGTTTTTTCCCCACCTCAACTCCGGCCCCCAAGTGTTTTTCCAGGTTTCTTGCCATTTGTTGCCAGAGAAGACTTGGCCCCTCTATAGTTATACTCCTGACTGGTTTTAAACACATGGGGGCAGATTTACTTACCCGGTCCCTTCGCAATCCAGCAGTGCGTTCTCTGTGGAGGATTCGGGTCTTCCGGCGATTTATTGAGGTAGTGCACCCGATGTCCACTAGGTGTCCGCTGAAGTCACTGGAGTTCACCAAGCTATCGTGGGTGCAGGTAAGTGCGTGTCAAGCGACACTTTTTTTTTAAAATATGGCAGGTTTTCCTAATCCGTCGGGTTTTGTTACGGCCATGCCCCCAATTTCCGTTGCATGCATGCCGGCCACAATTCGATCGCGTGCGGCAATTCAAGGAAAATCGGCGCAAAACGGTAAAATTCGGGTAACGCGAGAAATGTGATTCGAAACGCGAGAAACACGATTATACTGGGACCCAATTCATGACAAAATTGGATTTCCCATTTCCCACTTCAAACTTATCAAAGGTCCCACAAACACATTGTAGTGTCAGGACAGAGAGCCTTAATTATGAGCCCCCAAAAATGCCTGCTTTTTGGGTCCCCCGCTAAACAGTGGCCAATAATTGGGCAATGTTTTCTTCCTGCATCAAGTAAAAAAGCTTAACAGGACAAACAACATGAAGAGGAGGTCAACAATTCGAGTCACATAGCAAGTAAAGTACAGATTCAAGTATATGGGACGTAGCAAATATCAAGAAACCAGGAGGAGCAAGAATAACAAGATTAACCGACTGAGAGCTAAGGGCTTAGATCAGAGTCCTCCAGGTGAGAGACAGAACTCTGAAGGTGTGTAAGCTTTAACCCTTAGTGGCCCAGAGCTGACTTCCAGCAGTCCAGCAATAGGGCACTGTTCATACTGCCAACTGAAAAGCACCATAGGGGTGGAGTAATCTCCCGATTACTATTTGCTTACCAACATTCAATGGCAGAGCTTGCTATTTGCTTGTTTTTTTATAGTGCTTACAGACATTAACATAAGTTAAGTGGAGAATGAAGGGAGGAGTGAGAACGTGTGTCCCAGGGAACATCTACTGAGCTCTGAACTTGCAGCTCCACGAGGCGGCATAGTACTTAGAGCTCCAGGAACATTATTAATGTAATATTGTAAAGAAGGAAGAAACAAACAAAAAACAGCTCTAGAAAGGATGGATTGGCAATCATCTCTACAGGGAGAAATCACAGTGACCTGGCCAGTCGTATTGGTAGACCAATGGAAGAATTGGGTCACTGGTGACCTGAAGTGACCATCTCCAATGTGCTGATTCTGCTTTCCTAGGTGCAAAGATAGAGACCCAGATCACATTATAGACCTGGGTAGATGGGGATAAGTCCACACAATACTGCTAGTATATAGACCACCATAGCTAGGACCGCCCTTTACATTGGGTCTCTACAGTGGTTAAGGAATGGAGTTTACTGAGTGTGAAATGTGTGTCTATCATAAATATAATGTAAGTTATAATCTCTGGTCTACAGAAAGCCACATGTTTTCCTCCAGCAGTTCTGGACCAAGGCATCCTAAAAAGGTGGCAATTATTTTTAGATTTTTAGATTTGTTTTTCCAGCTTTAACTTTGATCTTAACAATGTTACGTAAAAACAATAATGCTCCACTAGGTCCCATGTTGCAATTTCTTGATCTGTATTGCCCCATGTGTCCGAGTCATTAATATAAGGTAGTCATTGGCTTTGCTCGGTTTCATTGCCCCTGTGATGATGTAAATGTGTGTTACTAAGCTTCCTGCATTTTATAAAGCCTTCAAAGTGGGGAGGATATTTAGTCTGCTGGCCGGCATTTTTCTGGACCTTCTCATTGTGT
Source organism: Engystomops pustulosus (assembly GCA_019512145.1). Classification (NCBI taxonomy): domain Eukaryota; kingdom Metazoa; phylum Chordata; class Amphibia; order Anura; family Leptodactylidae; genus Engystomops; species Engystomops pustulosus. Next base: position 16,141,508 of record CM033646.1, on the reverse strand, counting down.
ACACTAGCTTTCCTGTGGAAGTCTCATTTATTTACTGAGAAGGATTATTTATTTTGTTGGTGCCACTAGGGGTTAAGATTAATCCTGGCGCTTGGCCCATCAACCTTGATCCCACTTGTATCCATGGAGAGAACCTAGGCCCATTGCCAGGTACCCATGGAGGAGGAAGACCAACTGGCCCTCAGCCCATATGATTACTGGAGATATGGAGCTCAATGTTGTGTTTCCTTAATCTCTCTAGTTGGTGATTTTCATCGTTCTGACAGCTGAGAACTCAGCATGAGCTTCCTCCACAGCTATGCTGTGTGTGACCTAGGAGCAGCCAAAAAAGAATGGACGGCACACGTGGCCGGAGTCCAAGGTGAGGCAAAATGTAACCCTTTATGGGAGGATTGTCTCTAACTAACATTTTATACTTAGCAAATGAGTTCCTGTGCTTAAATAATACAACACCCATTTCACATGTAGCCTCATCATAAGATATATACAGGGCAGAAGGTACTCTCCAAGTCTTGAGGTCATGTGGTCAAATGGATTGTAACCATGGCTGTACAGAACCAGGATCCAGTGTGTCTGCTCCATATAGATGGACATCATGACATTTAGAGTCACTGTGAAGCTGTATAGGTCCTAGTTATCAACATAAAAATGCAAATGACTTTTAAACCGGCACATACCTCCTGCTGGGCAGGAAGGCAGGACAGAGCTTGAAGAGCGAGACTGTCCCGCTGGATCCGGGATGGTTGGGACATATGTTATGGTCAATCGGTCACATATGTGGGCATATAGAGACTCCATAGGAATCTCGTACAGGAGAGAGCAGCAGATTAAACCAATGCGGAGACAGGAGATGTGTCTCAGACTACCTTAGACTCTGATCAAAACTGTGTCAGAAATAAAACCAATCATGTAGAAAGATCTGAGAAATATGAATAGGAGGTAAGAATCGAGTACACTTTCTGAAGAAGCTGAAAGGTGGCTCAGAGAAACCATGTTCCTTAGTGTCTTATACTAAGGGTTCCCATTGTCTTTTTAGGACCAGCTTTAATACTTTTCAGGTATCAGTGGGAGGGAAAGGGAGACAGCACCAAAATTTTCTTATTTGGTCCCAAAGAATAATACCTTTACTGGCCCACACTCTATGTAATGCCCCTCTTAGTGGCCTTCACATCATATAATGCCCCCGCACTGTATGCCAATACTCTCTCTTTTTTCCCTCCTGTAATAGCCAGGATTGTGTTCCCATATCACACACATTCAAAAATTACAGAGAAAGTTTAGCAGGTTAAGACCAATTAGGGGCATTTATTAATTTTGGTGCAGGTTGGCACTGGAACCGTGCTATATTTTTCAGTGGGATGTAAGTTTGTGGTGCAGGGTAGAGGGGAAAAAAATAAATGACTCCCAAAATGTCTTATACAATTACTGGTGGTTTGTCAAAGATTGCAATTATTTAAGAGCTTGTATACAGGAAAGCTGATCTCCCCCACTTTTGATGATACAGTTTAATAACCAGCAGATGGGAATTACCAGACAAAAGCCAATCAAAAGAAAGTGGAGGAGATGATCATGAAGTCAGGAACTAAAATGTTTGTGTTTCTAAATCTGCAGAGACAATAAATGACTAGAAAAAGCTGATATGGTGGCCAGATAGAAGAAGCTGACATGGTGGCCAGACAGAAGAAGCTGACATGGTGGCCAGATCGAATAAGAATGTCAGGCACCAGGGGTAGTGGACCCACTGGACCACCGCGAATGATGACGAACAATGATTCTCATGAGCTCACAATTCTGCTGCAACTACTCTATACTGTGATTCTCTGTTATATTATCCTATGAGGCTGATCTACAGGGAGACATATAGGCCCAAAAGTGGTGTAATCTGCGCGCAGTTTGCGTCAGATAATTAAATTGTGGTGCACACTGTTCAATTATCTGGCGCAATCTGCTCTGGCGAGTGGGGTCACTGTCGCACTTTTTTTGGGCAATAGTCTAGTCATCATGCGAGACATATAGTCCAGTATTTATACTCGATTAGCATCAGACATTGGTATTAATCTGGTGTAGTATAAGCCAAGTATCTAACTCTTCTTTGGTTTTGGCCCTATATCTATATAGTAAGATCGGTTCTGGTGTTTTATGTATGTAGTAATATTGGTTGCCTTCCTGTATCTATGTAGAAAACTCCTTGGTTCTGGTTCTGTATCTATGTAATAATCTTGTCTCTGATACCATATATGTATAGTATTCTGGTATGTATCTACCTAGTATGCTTTGTTACGGTGCTGTATCTTTGTAGTTAGCTTAGTTCTGATGAGATATCTTTATAGTAATCTTGCTTCCAGTGTTGTATCTATATAGTAAGCTTTGTTACAGTGCTGTATCTTTGTGGTTATCTTAGTTCTGATGAGATATCTATATAGTAATCTTGCTTCCAGTGTTCCATGTAGGAAGAAACTAATGTGTGGGGAGGTGGGTATTACTTTAATTTTCATTTCACTGCCAAGAAATTCCTGTATCCCAGACTATGGTAAGATCAGAGTCAGCACTTAGAACCTGTTTAACTGTTGAGCCCTTAGAGGACATCTACCAACGGGATCAAAGATTGTGAACCAAGCACACTGACATACTAGTGTGTGCCCCCTCTATCATTATCTCCTCCTCTTTTAGAATCTTTTCCCCTTGTTTTTATTTTCATAAAGGCTTTAAAAATTATTCAAATTAACCTGAGGGGCTCCAGGCTCCGTTAACAACTATTGAGCCTGGAGCCCCTCGGGTTCATTTGCATATTTTTTAACGTTATTTTTTTTTAAAGACTTTTTTTTTTAGAAAAACAAGAAGAGCAGAACCTGCCAGATGGGGAACACACCAGTATGTCAGTGTGCTTGGTGTACAATCCTTCATCCTGGTGGTAGATTTTCTTTAACATCTCAGTGCATAAAAGTCTACACATAACTCAAAATCTGCTTTACATTACATAGAGTTTCTGCGACTTCTTGACACTGTCATTTATACTGGTCAGTAATACGAATCCTAGAAATGCTTGAAGCTTAAGATAGAATAAAAAGCTCATCATCTCATGGACATCCCCTAAATAAGTAAATGTAATAAAGTAATGCACATGTAGGCTCGCTGTCTCATGCCTTTCTCTGTACAGGACGTCTTGGCCGGTGTCCAGTTGAGATGATCTGCGAGGTCATTGAGCAAAAGCAGACGGGAGATGGTGGCCGGCTTCCAGCTCCCATGGAACAACACAAGTTCCTTGTCTTCCAGTGGAGATGGATTAAACAGGAAGAGGAGCAAAAAAAAAAAAATGCAGGGAATCTTGTGCTCGGCTGCCATGTTTAACACAGACATGTGACATGTTATTTAGTTAATGCGCTGTAGGGTTGTGCGCTCCTCTGGTGTCTGGGGACGTGATAAGACACAAAGGGGGCTCCGCCGGTAGCCACAGATGAGCTGGTCCTGGCTGATGGCTTGCTGTAATGTAGATGTCTTGCAAGTCAAGTGTTGCCAGAATTAGCAAGGAAACAAATCGGAACGCTTGCTGGCAGCCAAGAGCTTTATTTCCACCTAGAGGCTCGCCGATATTAACCCTTTTCGTTTGTTTCTCCGTACTATAAGAAACTAATTCTCTGCACGTAATGGTGTAGTGTATTTTTTAAAGTAAGGAAATGGAATTAATAGAAAAATATATATATAATTTTTTTTTTACTAATTAAAAGCAGATACTTTCTCATGATAGATTTTTATTGTGGTCTATTTTCTGGAGGTGGTCAAAGAAATATAGCAGCTGCATTGACCATATGAAGTGAAGTGGGCATGCTCTGTGACCTATGCAGAGGTCAGGGGGACGATGTAAGCTGCGACTATTGTAAATAGTGAAACACGTGTTACATATATATATATATATATATACACTCACCGGCCACTTTATTAGGTACACCATGCTAGTAACGGGTTGGACCCCTTTTTGCCCTCAGAACTGCCTCCAATTCTTCGTGGCATAGATTCAACAAGGTGCTGGAAGCTCCTCAGAGATTTGGCCATATGACATGATGGCATCACACCGTTGCCGCAGATTTGTCGGCTGCACATCCATGATGCGAATCTCCCGTTCTACCAAATCCCAAAGATGCTCATTGGATTGAGATCTGGTGACTGTGGAGGCCATTTGAGTCCAGTGACCTCATTGTCATGTTCAAGAAACCAGTCTGAGATGTTCCAGCTTATGACATGGCGCATTATCCTGCTGAAAGTAGCCATAGATGTTAAGGGTACACATGTGGTCATAAAGGGATGGACCTGGTCAGCAACAATACTCAGGTAGGCTGTGGCGTTGCAACGATGCTCAGTTGGGTACCAGGGGCCCAAAGAGTGCCAAGAAAATATTCCCCACACCATGACACCACAACCAACCTGAACCGTTGATACAAGGCAGGATGGACATCTTTCATGTTGTGACGCCAAATTCTGACCACACCATCCGAATGTCGCAGCAGAAATCGGACTCATCAGACCAGGCAACGTTTTTCCAATCTTCTACTGTCCAATTTTGATAAGCTTGTGCAAATTGTAGCCTCAGTTTCCTGTTCTAGCTGAAAGGAGTGGCACCCGGTGTGGTCTTTGTGCTGTAGCCCATCTGCCTCAAAGTTCGACGTACTGTGCGTTCAGGAGTGCTCTTCTGTACCTGGTGTAACGGGTGGCGATTTGAGTCACTGTTGCCTTTCTATCAGCCGAACCAGTCTGTCACATTCTCCTCTGACCTCTGGCATCAACAAGGCATTTCCGCCCCCAGAACTGCCGCTCACTGGATGAGTTTTTTCTTTTTCGGACCATTCTCTGTAAACCCAGAGATGGTTGTGCGTGAAAATTTCCAGTAGATCAGCAGTTTCTGAAATACTCAGACCAGCCCTTCTTGCACCAACAACCATGCCACGTTCAAAGGCACTCAAATCACCTTCTCCCATACTGATGCTCGGTTTGAACTGCCGGACATTGTCATGACCATGTCTACATGCCTAAAAGCACTGAGTTGCCGCCATGTGATTGGCTGATTAGAAATTAAGTGTTAACAAGCAGTTGGACAGGTGTAACTAATAAGGGCGGTGAGTGTATATATATAATAATATATATATATAGTCCTTTATTGTATTTCTTCTTCTGGGAGACTACTGAAAAGTGATTTTTACAGAAAGAGAAGTGTTCAGTATCAGGCTTATTATATTAGACACCTCATATAAACTTTAGCCCTGCTAAAGTATGAAAACCTGGAGATAATCTTACAAAAGACTTTATATACACGCAGTCCCGGGTTACATACAGGATAGGTTGTTGTTTGGTTGTCTTAAGTTGAATTTGCAGGTAATAAATGATGTACAGATTATCTCCTCCTCCTGTACAATGACCTCTATATGCTAACAGACCATCACTATGACAATAGATGATGTCACAGTTATCTCCTCCCCCTCCCTGTACAATGTTCTATAGAATAACATGACCCCTCATTACATCACTACTGACAATAGATGATGTCACAAGCTTATCTGCCCCCTCCCTGTACAATGACCTAATATAAACACTGACCCATCCACTACATCACTACTGACAATAGATGATGTCACCGCTTATCTCCTCCTCTCCTTGTACAATGACCTTATATAGATAAACACTGACCAATCACTACATCACTACTGACAATAGATGATGTCACAGCTATCTCTCTCCCCTCCCTGACAATAACCTCTATATAGATAACACTGACCCTCATTACCAATACTGACAATAGATAATGTCACGCTTATCTCCTCCCCCTCCCTGTACAATGACCTCTAATAGAAACACTGACCCATCACTACTGACAATAGATGATGTCAAGCTTATCTCCCCCTCCTTGGTACAATGACCTTTATATAGATAGCACTGACCAATCACTACATCACACTGACAATAGATGATGTCACAGCTATCTCCTCCCTCCCTGTACAATAACTCTTATAGAGATAACACTGACCCATCATTACATCACTACTGACAATAGATGATGTCACAGCTTTATCTCTCCCCCTCCCTGTACCACGACCTCTATATAGAAAACTGACCCATCATTACATACTACTGACAATAGATAATGTCACAGGCTTATCTCCCCTCCTCCCTGTACGATGACCTCCCATATGGATAACCACTCGACATATTACATCACTACTGACATAATAGATGTCACAGCTTATCTCTCCCGCCGTGGACAAGATCTCTATATAGATAACACTGACCATCATACATCACTACTGACAAGATGAGGTCACAGCTTATCTCCTCCCCCTCCCTGTACAAGACACTATAATAGATACACTGACCCATCATTACATCACTACTGACATAATGAGTATTAGCTTATCTCCTCCCCTCCTGTACATGACCTCATATAGATAACACTGAACCCATCATTACATCACTACTGACAATAGATGATGTCATAGCTATCTCCTCCTCCTCCCTGTTCAATGACCTCTATATAGATAACACTGACCCATCATTACATCAGTACTGACAATAGATGATGTCACAGCTTATCTCCTCCCCTCCCTGTGACAATGACCTTATATAGATAAACAGACCCATCATTACATCACTATGACAATAGAGATGTACAGCTTATTCTCCTCCCCTCCCTGTACAATGACCTCTATATAGATAACACTGACCCATCATATAATCACTACTGACATAGATGATGTCACAGCTTATCTCCTTCCTCCCTGTACAATGACCTCTATATAGATAACACTGACCCATCATTACATCACTACTGACAATAGATGATTGTCACAGCTTATCTCCTCCTCTGTACAATGACCTCTATATAGATAACACTGACCCATCATTACATCACTACTGACCAATCCTAAGGATATAGTCATATATAAATTCACACACAGTTCTACAATGCCGGTCTTTTGCCGTGCGGCTGATCGTGACAATGTTGTGTTGGTCTGTAGACCTTAGTCGTTTTCCGCAGGAGTCGTCCTCTAAGGGATGTAGTCATTGCTATTACAGCGTCGTGGGTGTGTTTGTTGTGAGGCCCAGGTGCTTTTATCTGTAAACTCTGATACGTTTTCAGAAATCGCACAGGCAAAAGAAAATCCATTGGGTAGACTAAAACAGTGAGTGGACAGGGATCAAACAAGCTCTGAGGTTACACAGTCGCTCGGAAATGGGCAGACCGGGTGGGGGGCCAGCAGGTTTCATCTTATATCTAACAGTTTAATATTAGTACTGTATCGTAAGTACTTTATTTCTTCACAACACACATCTACATCAACACAAATTACACACAAAGTAGCGCAGGACGTGTCCCAGGGGTGACAGTTTATCTCTGATAGATGCCAGCTTTTGAAGATCAAAGCCTAAAGCGAGCTCCATGCCAGGAGTGACTTCACCACACCTCAGTTCCCACACGTGGGGGCGGTGTGTGGTGGTTGCAGGGCGCAGAGACACTAAGAAGTTGCTGGGTTTTCTTAACTGAGATGAAAGCTGGTTGGTATAAATGACCTGAGAATACAAATGTTAGTATTTTACACAATGGGGCACATTTACTAAAGGTCGAAAGCGCCTTTCCGCTGGCTTTCCGAATATTTCTGATTTGCCCTGAATTGCAGGGTTTTAGGCACTGAACAGATTTTGGCGCATCGGCGCCGGCTTTCATGCCGACACAAATCGGGGGGCGTGGCCATGGACAACAGACTGATTTGGACAAACCGCGGAATTAAAATTCAAAATGTGCCGCAAGACAATGCACTCAACTGCACCGGGGAAGAAGAAGGTGAACTCTGGTGGACCTCACGGGGACGCGACACGTGCAGGAAATTGGATGCACGATCTTAGTGAATCGGGGCAGTCGAATCTCGTTGGACATCGCGCCACGCGGGGTCATGAGGGACGGGTAAGTAAATGTGCCCAAATTTGTTGGAATTGTTACAGGTTTTTTTGGTGTAAACGTTATGCCTATTGAACCTATAGCACTGTTACCTTCACCGACCAGTTGCGTAGCATGGCGGATGCATGTCCCAGTTTTATAGCCATAAGAGACCCAAAGACCCTCTGAGCTCCTTGAATTTACATTGTAAATCCTTCACCCTTACACAGTAACTGATGATTTATGACACACATTGCCAGACGTGTCCACTTACCAGATCATTCAACACATTTGTTATGGAGTATATCGTATATATCAAGTAAGGACAGCGGTGAAGAAAGATCTAGATGTAAAGTTACAAATTCTTGTTTTATTCCATTCCCACCTTACAGTCGGAGAAGTTGCCACTAGATGTAACTGGAGCATAATCACTCTCACCACCTATAATTGGATTACTGTGCTTCCGTCGTTATAGAAGTATCAACCTGCCCAACCAACTCCAAGGACCCCTAACCCGCTTCGCTGCCATGATTGCCTCGCAAAAACTAACCACATTCATGCATATTCCCCCACACCGAAACGTGGCACTCACCCTCTGCCTCCCTGTCACTCCAACCCTCTAACCAACAAACCCTAGGGCGTGCTGAGTCCTCATGGTGGTAACCTACAAAATGGCTCCTCACCTCGTGGGCACACAACTTTTAATCCTGCCTCTGGGAACTATTCCTCCAGCCCGATGGGAACTGTGACTGTACCATCCTGCCTCGTCTCGGCCTCCCCTGGTGTCCTACCTTCCTGTATGACTTGCGCCCAGTCCAGGGGTTCTGATGGGGTTTTTTGGCCCTCTCCCTCATAGAAAAACATCAACATTTCAGTGTCATGAATAAGTGAGTGGGTCTGTAATAAATTTGCATTGAGGATGAAGTGAATCTAGCAGTATCTTCCGATCCATAAAGAGTGATGGGCCTCTGGTGTTACACACGGGTCAGGAGAGTTGGAGTCGTAGCCTGGATGCCTGTGGTCTGGTTTCCTGTGCTACTACAGAGCTGTGTGCTCAGCCGGGGATCTTTTGAGCTCCTCTCTGATATAGTTTTTCTGGTACCCTTGCCTAACCTCTGAGAAGGACCATTTGGCCACCTCCTGGGGGTGAAAGGCCTGACTACAGCTCTTGGTTGTCTCCTGAGGGCAGTCAAAACCCACAGCTGTGGCGGGCCAAGAAAAAAGCCACAAAAGAGTTGGAATGCCAGACCTTTCCAAAATACCCGCAGTCGGTGACCTCTCCACAACCCCTGGCAGAAAGGTGCCTAGTAGATGCACACATCCAAAGGAAGTGGAACATGTTAAAGGCTTCCATATATCTGGAAGAGCTGAGAGTTGAAACGGAAGGGAGGCAGATTTTATATGGAAAGCAAGATTTACCTACCAAAACATGCTAGGAAATTGACGGTATGATAACCTTCGAATTGCTGTGTGTGTATTGTGGCGGGCTCCAGCCCAACCTTTTCCTCTGAGGGTAAGTTGGGACGTTATTTTCGAAGGGTGGGATTTTTTTTTCCCGAGAAACAGCAAAGTTCTTGTCCTTTAGTTGTATTATTACGCAACTCAAGCGAATGGAAAGAAGCTGCCAATACCCACAAACAGCCTATAGGTAAGAGTGGCGCTGTTACTGGAAAAATAACTCTTCACTCTTTGTACAACTATTAAGATTATTAGATCATTGGTTCTCCTATGGAAACCCATTTATCGTATTCGTTTTTATCCATAATTCTATTTTTACGTTTCTAATTCATAAGGATTAATAGTGTTTTTCTCAGCTTGGGTATTTATGAAATCCACTACCTGCAACTATTTTGGTAATGGGATTTGTTACCGCCCTTACCGGCTAGGCGAATGCAACGCGCATTTACATCCTGAGTAGGGAAGCGCCAAATTAGCCTATATTGTAGACTCAGCTACTTCACTGTTCCCATATCTAATGGTTAGTGGCAGCCAGGAGTGGATAATAGGGTATAGGATTGGGCGGTAAGCCCGGGGGGCCCAAGCTTCTGGGGGCCCATGGCCACCCAAAGCACCCACCAAATTTTATAGAGAAGGACCTTGCAAATCAAATCCTCATACATCTGTTCATGCTTCAATCCACATTACACAGAGCCATTTCCAGGACCTTTCAAGGTCCTGAAACCACAGATTCATAGCGTTGTAGAAGGGACACATCCTCAATTCCCATATAAATGATTCTAGTTACCAGATGTAGGAAGTGATTCAGACTATAGGCGCTGTAAATCCATACAAGTCCTGGGCACATGACGAGCTAATCCTCACCTGTTGGCTGCGCATGCACAAAAAACCCTCCGCTCAGCGCTCGGCAGCAGGGAAGCAAGGTCTCAGACCTCTTCTTAGGATTATAAGCCCTAGGATAATTTGTGCAGTTCTTGCTTTTTGCAAATCATTGCCTATGGTTCCCACGCTCAGGATCTATTGTCACAAAACTGAAAAAATATAAAAAATATTTGCTCATGAATAGGTTAAAAAACAGAAGAATATAATACGAAGAGTCTTAAACGGCAAATTCTTTGAAAAGTGGTAATCATATTAGTAAGGCTTAGGCTATGCCAAGAAACAGCGGACATGGTACTTGACCTCAGCCTTATAATGAAGAAAGAAAAGGAGGGCAGCAAGCATTCCAGGATGATGATGAAAAGTTAAAGGGGTTGTCCACTTTCAGCAAATATTGATATGGTTGTGTAAGAAAAAGTTATTACCAATTTCCTATAATATTTTTCTACATCAACTGATCCTGGGCAGGGTTGGCTCCAGAATTCAGGGCAGTAGGCCCCTGGGTGACAAGAGCCTCAGTGGGCTCCTTTGCCAGTGAACTCAAAGGGCGACATTAAAATTAGAATCTAAACCAGTCTCCTGTTCCCTAAAATATTCCTGTTTATCCAAACAGCTCCTCATGGTTATTTTATTTAAGTCGCCCACCCCACAATGTATTCCTTGATACAGCCCCCTCACTCCAATGATTCCTTAGTACAGCCTTATGTGGGCCCCCTGCAGCCCGGCACCCTGACACTTACTGGGTACGTCCAGTGCTGGACCCTGGTTCATGGATATCTAGATCTCTGCTTGCTGTCCTGCTATAGAAAGATTCTATTATTACTTCGCTCGATAGAAATCTGTCAGGGTGTGTGAGTCACCAGACGGCCAGTTCGTTATATCCCTGCTCATGTGATGTCACACAGACGGCCAGTTCGTTATATCCATGCGTGTTGTGATGTCACACAGGTGCCGGCTCATTAGTATCACAGAGAGTTATCAGAGCTTGTGATTAAGAGTCGTGCACCTGTGGGACCTGGTCAGATTTCTATCCACTGAAAGAAAACATAAAAGCTTCCTATCGAATGACACGCAAGCAGAGATCTTGAAAACCCAAGGAATGAATCAAAAAAATGTATTGGAAAACGTGTATAATTTCCTTACACAAACCATATCCATTATTTGCTGAAAGTGGACGACCCTTTAAGAGATTCTTTATATCATGCAGCATAGCAACGTTTAGAAATCAGTCTTTATCAGCATGTAGCCAGTCTCCATTTTTAACCATAATTCATGATATGCTTAAAGAGCTAATTACGAGCATGTGGTCATCATGGTCGTTATGGGGAAAGGTCGGAAATTAAGGTCATGTGTACAGAAATAAGCACATTATATTCTAGTTAAAAAAACATTCTCCCTCACCCTAAAAACATGATATTCAGTAGCTTCTTATTAGTACTGTACTAATAACTAGACAGGTGCTGTAGCGTTCTCATGACATGTAATATTCATGTAATATACGGCTACAGAACATCAGCAGAAGGTTCTGTCTACAAAGAATGATGAAAACAAGCACATTGTTGTCTCAGAGGTCCGGGTTATGTGCACAGAGATGGCATCACCCTTAAATACACGCGTCACCCGTCTCTATGTACCTGAGGGCCTTCTCAGTTTGATGTGGTTAATCAAGGAGAAAGATAAATGGTCCTAACCCCTGGGTTCCCCCAGGATATCACAGGACCTTGTAGGGAGGCGAACACTAGAGCGAGTGTATCGTCATTGTAAACCCATATCATGCCAAACACAAAACTGAGCCGATGCATATCACATGGACTGAATTCCGACATCTTAAAAGGGACCTGCTCTATAAAGGGAACCTAGCACCTCCAACAATCTGGTAACATGTAATGTAATGTAAAGCTGGTAGCATGCCACAAAAAAAACTTTATATTCAGTCAATATGCTATTTCAGGAATTTCTAGTTTAATATTTAGGGTAGTGAGGCAGTTTCTGACCATAGTCCTCAGCACGGATCATGGGGGTTCCCACCTAAACCACTTCCCCTTCTTCCAGTGTTCTCCATGCATCTCACAAAATATATGCTTATTCTGCTATATCGATTGGAGAGGAGTGGTCCAGCAGGAATCGTAGTGGATTATAATTGTAGGTGGTTTGGAAGGCACCAGGGCCCAGAGTCTCCAGGTGGCCCATGACCACCTAAAACCATTTGTTAAGATTTATTGGGGTAGATTTACTTACCCGGTCCATTACGATTTAGCAGGCGTTTGTGTGGAGGTTTCGGGTCTTCCGGCGATTCACTAAGGTAGTTCCCCGACGTCCACTAGATGTCGCTGCTGCGCTGAAGTTCCTCGGAATGCACTGAAGGTCCCAAGCGGGGCCGAGTGAGGTAAGCGCGTGTCCAACAAGCGCCACAATCCCAATCGGGTGCGCCAAATCCCGGGGCAATACAGGGAAAATCGGCCCAAAAATGAAAAATTTGTAACCCGCCAGAAAAAAACGCGATTCGGGCCCTTAGTAAATGACCCCCATTAACTTACTTACCCATCTGCGCGATTGCCATATGGCAATGTCGATGCGGATTGAGAGCGCGATTCTCTCGACAGCGTGCGCCCCAATATCCTGCTGGTCGCTTCCCTGATCGGGTCCGCGGAGTCACCTTCTTCTTCTTGGTGTATGTAAGGCTTGGCTGTGACACAATTTAAATGTTAAATACTGTGCGTTGTCCGAATCCGTCGGATCGTCCGACAGCCTGCCCTCTGATTTTGTCATGTGAAAGCCGGCACGATTGGATGTGTGCGAACAATCCCCCGCGCATCCCGAAAAGACGGGAAACCCCGACAAAAATGTGGCAGTGGGACCCTTAGTAATAAGCCCCATACTGTCCTATAACATAATAAGGGAAGGGACCTCCGCAATGAAATCCTCAGACTCTTAACACATATGTATATAAGGTCCTTCCAGGACCTTTAAAGGTCCTCCAAAGTTCCTCAAATGGCTGAGAGACTTGCAAGCCCGGAGGCGTTAAGCCGTGGGTAATGATTGCCACACAAGGGGTGTTTAGATAGCGGGGTTCTATGTACAGGAGAATAGGCCCTTCTTTAACTAAGGTGGTTTTTTCCCTTTCTTTCTGTCTCCTGCGGTCCCAGGGAGGTGGGGGCTACGTGACTAGGGGCGGGCTGTGTGGCGTGGGGTACAGGAGTGAGCATGCTTAAATAGGGGCTGCAAAGTTCACTCCTCTTGGATTGCGTTTCCCACCACCACCCCCTTTGTTTACGGTATTTTGCGGCATGCTTTTGTCACAGCTGGCGGTTAGTGGGTTATTTGGCCTACATGCCATTGGCTGGCAGGCATCAGGTGGGAGGGGTTTGGTGCTGTTGTTTGTTAATGTTACCTGTTAAGTTATGTTTATAAATAACAAAAAAATAATATAAAAAAATACAAGATGTTTAATAATAATAATATATAAGCTTGTGGCGACCCTCACGTCAACCCACATATGTTAAACGTTAATAACAGTCTCTGTGTGTTTATTTATCGGCGAATATTGGTTTAAGGTTAAGGGGCCTGAGCTCCCGGTGGTATAGTTTTATTTTATTTGGGCAGTCCCCATTCATTCCAGTAGCTGATTCTGACCATAGAAGGAAGTAAAATGCCATTTATAATTAGATCTGTATGACCCACTATTTCATACAGCCCGTCCAGTAAATGACAACTAATAAAGATATGATGAAATCACAGCATTTCGATACAATATCGGCCATTGTATTATAATGTGGGGGAGGTTGTAGATTACCTTTAAATAACAGCTACTCTACACTTCTGGACTTGCAGAGTCCATGTGCACTTCAACAGAACCTACAATATGCAACAAGCAATAAGACATATCACATTGTGTATTTTAACATGTACAGCGGATGTGCACCCATTGACATTTGTCGGGTGGCTATCTGCACAAGCGGGGTTCTGTAGTCCTAACACCCCTCCCACTGTCCTATACACCGACCGTTTAGGAATCGGATACCAATGATGGGTCAGTGTTATCTATATAGAGGTCATTGTACAGGGAGGAGATAAGCTGTGACACCATTTATTACCTGCAAATTCAACTTAAGAACAAATCTACAGAACCTATCCTGTATGTAACCCGAGGACTGCCTGTATATAATAGTCTTTGCAAAGATTATCTCCAGGTTTCATACCTGAAAGCAGCGCCAAAGTTTAATACTAGAATGCCCACCACATCTATATGAGGTTCTGCAGAACATATCAACTTTAGTTGATATAGAGGTGTCATATAATAATAAACCTGATACTGAACACTTCCTGTTCTGTAAAAATCACTTTTCAGTAGTCTCCTCAGAAGAAGAAATACAATAAAAGGACTATATACACTCACCGGCCACTTTATTAGGTACACCATGCTAGTAACGGGTTGGACCCCCTTTTGCCTTCAGAACTGCCTCAATTCTTCGTGGCATAGATTCAACAAGGTGCTGGAAGCTCCTCAGAGATTTTGGTCCATATTGACATGATGGCATCACACAGTTGCCGCAGATTTGTCGGCTGCACATCCATGATGCGAACCTCCCGTTCCACCACATCCCAAAGATGCTCTATTGGATTGAGATCTGGTGACTGTGGAGGCCATTTGAGACCAGTGACCTCATTGTCATGTTCAAGAAACCAGTCTGAGATGATTCCAGCTTTATGACATGGCGCATTATCCTGCTGAAAGTAGCCATCAGATGTTACAGGGTACATTGTGGTCATAAAGGGATGGACATGGTCAGCAACAATACTCAGGTAGGCTGTGGCGTTGCAACGATGCTCAATTGGTACCAAGGGGCCCAAAGAGTGCCAAGAAAATATTCCCCACACCATGACACCACCACCAGCCTGAACCGCTGATACAAGGCAGGATGGATCCATGCTTTCATGTTGTTGACGCCAAATTCTGACCCTACCATCCGAATGTCGCAGCAGAAATCGAGACTCATCAGACCAGGCAACGTTTTTCCAATCTTCTACTGTCCAATTTCGATGAGCTTGTGCAAATTGTAGCCTCAGTTTCCTGTTCTCAGCTAAAAGGAGTGGCACCCAGTGTGGTCTTCTGTTGCTGTAGCCCATCTGCCTCAAAGTTCAACGTACTGTGCGTTCAGAGATGCTCTTCTGCCTACCTTGGTTGTAACGGGTGGCGATTTGAGTCACTGTTGCCTTTCTATCAGCTCGAACCAGTCTGTCCATTCTCCTCTGACCTCTGGCATCAACAAGGCATTTCCGCCCACAGAACTGCCGCTCACTGGATGAGTTTTTTTCTTTTTCGGACCATTCTCTGTAAACCCTAGAGATGGTTGTGCGTGAAAATTCCAGTAGATCAGCAGTTTCTGAAATACTCAGACCAGCCCTTCTGGCACCAACAACCATGCCACGTTCAAAGGCACTCAAATCACCTTTCTTCCCCATACTGATGCTCGGTTTGAACTGCAGGACATTGTCATGACCATGTCTACATGCCTAAAAGCACTGAGTTGCCGCCATGTGATTGGCTGATTAGAAATTAAGTGTTAACAAGCAGTTGGACAGGTGTACCTAATAAAGTGGCCGGTGAGTGTATATATATATATATATATATATATATAGTCCTTTTATTGTATTTCTTCTTCTGAGGAGACTACTGAAAAGTGATTTTTACAGAACAGGAAGTGTTCAGTATCAGGCTTATTATTATATGACACCTCTATATAAACTTTAGCCCTGCTTAAAGATATGAAACCTGGAGATAATCTTTACAAAGACTTTTATATACACGCAGTCCCCGGGTTACATACAGGATAGGTTCTGTAGGTTTGTTCTTAAGTTGAATTTGCAGGTAATAAATGATGTCACAGATTATCTCCTCCTCCCTGTACAATGACCTCTATATAGCTAACACTGACCCATCACTACTGACAATAGATGATGTCACAGCTTATCTCCTCCCCCCTCCCTGTACAATGTTCTATATAGATAACACTGACCCCTCATTACATCACTACTGACAATAGATGATGTCACAGCTTATCTGCTCCCCTCCCTGTACAATGACCTATATATAGATAACACTGACCCATCACTACATCACTACTGACAATAGATGATGTCACAGCTTATCTCCTCCTCTCCTTGTACAATGACCTTTATATAGATAACACTGACCAATCACTACATCACTACTGACAATAGATGATGTCACAGCTTATCTCCTCCCCCTCCCTGTACAATAACCTCTATATAGATAACACTGACCCATCATTACATCACTACTGACAATAGATAATGTCACAGCTTATCTCCTCCCCCTCCCTGTACAATGACCTCTATATAGATAACACTGACCCATCACTACTGACAATAGATGATGTCACAGCTTATCTCCTCCCCTCCTTGTACAATGACCTTTATATAGATAGCACTGACCAATCACTACATCACTACTGACAATAGATGATGTCACAGCTTATCTCCTCCCCCTCCCTGTACAATAACCTCTATAGAGATAACACTGACCCATCATTACATCACTACTGACAATAGATGATGTCACAGCTTATCTCCTCCCCCTCCCTGTACCACGACCTCTATATAGATAACACTGACCCATCATTACATCACTACTGACAATAGATAATGTCACAGCTTATCTCCTCCTCCTCCCTGTACGATGACCTCCATATGGATAACACTGACCCATCATTACATCACTACTGACAATAATAGATGATGTCACAGCTTATCTCCTCCCCCGCCTTGTACAATGATCTCTATATAGATAACACTGACCCATCATTACATCACTACTGACAATAGATGAGGTCACAGCTTATCTCCTCCCCCTCCCTGTACAATGACCTCTATATAGATAACACTGACCCATCATTACATCACTACTGACAATAGATGATGTCATAGCTTATCTCCTCCTCCTCCCTGTACAATGACCTCTATATAGATAACACTGACCCATCATTACATCAGTACTGACAATAGATGATGTCACAGCTTATCTCCTCCCCCTCCCTGTACAATGACCTCTATATAGATAACACTGACCCATCATTACATCAGTACTGACAATAGATGATGTCACAGCTTATCTCCTCCCCTCCCTGTACAATGACCTCTATATAGATAACACTGACCCATCATTACATCACTACTGACAATAGATGATGTCACAGCTTATCTCCTCCCCCTCCCTGTACAATAACCTCTATATAGATAACACTGACCCATCATTACATCACTACTGACCAATCCTAAGGATATATTAGTCATATAAAATTCACACACAGCTCTACAATGCCGGTCTTTTGCCCTGTGCGGCTGATCGTAGCAATGTTGTGTTTGGTCTGTAGACCTTAGTCTGTTTTCCTGCATGAGTCGTCCTCTAAGGCGATGTAGTCATTGCTATTACAGCGTCGCTGGGTGTGTTTGTTGTGAGGCCCAGGTGCTTTTATCTGTAAACTCTGATACGTTTTCAGAAATCGCCACAGGCAAAAGAAAATCCACTTGGGATAGACTAAAACAGTGAGTGGACAGGGATCAAACAAGCTCTGAGGTTACACAGTCGCTCGGAAATGGGCAGACCGGGTGGGGGCAGCAGGTTTCATCTTAATATCTAACAGTTTAATATTAGTAACTGTATCGTAAGTACTTTATTTCTTAACAAAACACACATTAATCAACACAAATTACCACACAAAGTAGCGCAGGACGTGTCACCGGGGTGACAGTTTATCTCTTATAGATGCCAAGCTTTTGAAGATCAAAGCCTAAAGCGAGCTCCATGCCAGGAGTGACTTCACCCCACCTCAGTTCCCACACGTGGGTGCGGTGTGGTGGTTGCAGGGCGCAGAGACACTAAGAAGTTGCTGGGTTTTCTTAACCTGAGATGAAAGCTGGTTGGTATAAATGACCTGAGAATACAAATGTATAGTTATTTTACACAATGGGGCACATTTACTAAAGGTCCGAACG
Source organism: Engystomops pustulosus (assembly GCA_019512145.1). Lineage (NCBI taxonomy): Eukaryota > Metazoa > Chordata > Amphibia > Anura > Leptodactylidae > Engystomops > Engystomops pustulosus. Next base: position 16,123,237 of record CM033646.1, on the reverse strand, counting down.
CCGCATTTCCGTCTGGCTTTCCCGAATATTTCTGATTTGCCCTGAATTGCACAGGGGTTTTAGGCACGTGAACAGATTTTGGCGCATCGGCGCCGGCTTTCATGCGACACAAATCGGGGGGCGTGGCCATCGGACAACCAGACTGATTTGGACAAACCGCGGAATTTAAAATTCAAATTGTGCCGCAAGACAATGCACTCACATGCACCGGGAAGAAGAAGGTGAACTCTGGTGGACCTCAGCGGGGACGCGACACGTGCAGGAAATTGGATGCACGATCTTAGTGAATTGGGGCAGCTCCGAATCCTCGTTGGACATCGCGCCACGCGGGTCATGACAGGATGGGTAAGTAAATGTGCCCCAATTTATTGGAATTCGGCTTACAGTTGTTTTGTGTAAACAGTTTATGCCTATTGAACCTATAGCACTGTTACCTTCACCGACCAGTTGCGTAGCTATGGCGGATGCATTAGTCCCAGTTTTATAAGCCATAAGAGACCCAAAGACCCTCTGAGCTCCTTTGAATTTAAACATTGTAAATCCTTCACCCTTACACAGTACACTGGGATTTATGACACACATTGCCAGACTTGTCCACTTACCAGATCATTCAACTACATTTGTTATAGGAGTATATCCGTATATAATCAAGTAAGGACAGCGGTGAAGAAAGATCTAGATGTAAAGGTTACAATATTCTTGTTTTATTCCATTCCCACCTTTACATTCGGAGAAGTTGCCACTAGATGTAAATGGAGCATAATCACTTCTCACCACCTACAATTTGGATCTACTGTGCTTCTGTTGTTATAGAAGTATCTAACCTGCACCAACTCCAAGGACCCCCTAACCCGCTTCCGCTGCCATGATGCCTCGCAAAAACGAACCACATCCCTGCATATCCCCCCCCACCGAAACGCTGGCACTCACCACTCTGCCTCCCTGTCACCTCCACCCCTCCTAACCAACACCACCCTTAGGGCGAGCCGAAACTCCTCATGGTTGTAACCTACAAAATGGCCCCTCACCTTGAGGGCGCACAACTTTTAATCCTACTTCTGGCAACTATTCCGCCAGCCCCCTGGGAACTGTGACTCCACCCATCCATGCCGCGTCCTGCCGGCCTCCCCCTCCACTAAGTTTCGTGTCCTACCTCTCCTGTATGAGTTGCTCCCAGGTCCAGGGGTCTGATGGGGTTTTTAAGCCCTCTCCCTCATAGAAAAACATCAACATTATCAATGTCACATGATGGGTGATGGGTCTGTTATAAATTTTGCATTGAGGATGAAGTGAGTCTAGCAGTATCTTCCGATCATACAGAGTGATGGGCCTCGGTGTTACACACGGGTCAGGAGAGTTGGAGTCGTAGCCTGGCATGCCTGTGGTCTGGTTTCCTGTGCTACATACAGAGCTGTGTGCTCAGCAGGGGATCTTTTGAGCTCCTCTCCTGATATAGTTTTCCTGGTACCCTTGCCATAACCTCTGAGAAGGACATTTGGCCACCTCACCTGGGATGAAAGGCCTGACTCACTGCTCTGGTTGGTCTCCTGAGGGCACGTCAAAACCCACAGCTGTGGCGGGCCAAGAAAAGCCACAAAAGAGTTTGGGAATGCAGACCTTTCAAAATACCCAGCAAGTCGGTGACCTTCTCACCAACCCCTGGCAGAAAGGTGCCTAGAAGACTGCACACATCCAAAGGAAGTGGAACATGTTAAAGGCTTCCATATATCTGGAAGAGCTGAGAGTTGAAAGGAAGGGAGGCAGATTTTATATGGAAAGCAAGATTTACCTACCAAAACATGCTGAGAAATTAGACGGTATGATAACCTTCGATTTGCTGTGTTTGGATGGCGGGCAACAGCTCCCAACCCTTTCCTCTGAGGGCTAAGTTTGGACGTTATTTTCGAAGGGTGGGATTTTTTTTTCCCCAGAAACAGCAAAGTTCTTGTCCTTTAGTTGTGTTTATTACTGCTACTCAAGCGAATGAAAGTCAGCTGCAATACCACAAACAGCCCATAGGTAAGAGTGGCGCTGTTACTCGGAAAAAATATCTCTTCAATCCTCGTACAACTATTAAGACATTTAGAATCATTGGTTTTCCTATGAAACATTTATCATGTATTCATTTTTTATTCCATAATTCTTATTTTACTTATCATTTCTAATTCATAAGGATTAATAGGTTTTTCTCAGCTTGGGTATTTATGAAATCCACTACCTGCACCTATCTTGGTAATAGGGATTTGTTACCGCCCTTACCGCAGCTAGGCGAATGCACGGCCATTTTACATCCATGAGTAGGGAAGCGCCAAAATTAGCCTAGTATGTAGACTCAGCTAACTTCACTGTTCCCATATATCTCAATGGTTAGTGGCAGCCAGGAGTGGATAATAGAGGTATAGGATTGGGCGGTAGCCCGGGGCCCAAGCCTTCTGGGGGCCCATGGCCACCCAAAGCACCCACCAAATTTTATACTGAGAAGGACCTTTGCACATCAAATCCTCATACATCTGTTCATGCTCTCAATCCACATTTACACAAGAGCCATTCCAGGACCTTTCAAAGGTCCTGAAACCACAGATTCATAGCGTGATAGAAGGGACACATCCTCAATTCCCATAAACTGATTCTAGTACCAGATGTAGGAAGTGATTCCAGACTTATAGGCGCTGTAATATCCATACAGTCCTGGGCCCATGACAGGCTTAATCCTCACCTGTTGGCTGCGCATGCACAAAAAACCCTCCGTTCAGCGCGGCAGCAGGAAGCAGGTCTCAGACCTTTTCTTGAGGGATTATAAGCCCCTAGGATAATTTGTGCAGTCTTGCTTTTTGCAAATCATTGCCTATTGGTTCCCACAGCTCAGGATCTATTGTCACAACTGAAAAATATAAAAAATATTTGCTCATGAATAGGTTAAAAACAGAAGAATATAATACAGAAGAGTCTTAAACGGCAAAATTCTTTGAAAAGTGGTAATCATTCATTAGTAAGGCTTAGGATATGCAAGAAACAGAGGACATGGTACTTGACCTCAGCCCTTATAATGAAGAAAGAAGGAGGCAGCAGCATTCCAGATGATGATGAAAAAGTTAAAGGGGTTGTCCACTTTCAGCAAATAATTGCTATGGTTTGTGTAAGAAAAAGTTATGCAATTTTCCTATATACTTTTCTACATCAATTGATCCTGGCAGGGTTGGCTCCAGACTTCAGGGGCAGTAGGCCCCTGGGTGACAGAGCCTCAGTAGGCTCCTTTGCAGTGAACTCAAGTGGCGACATTAAAAATTTAGAATCTAAACCAGTCTCCTGTTACCTAAAATATTCCCTTGTTTATCATCCCAAACAGCCCCCTCATGGTTATTTTATGTAAGTCGCCTCACCCACAATGTATTCCTTAGATACAGCCACCCTCACTCCAATGAATTCCTTATGTACAGCCTTATGTGGGGCCCCCTGCAGCTCCGGACCCTGACACTTACCTGGGTACGTCCAGTGCTGGCACCCTGGTTCATGGATATCTAGATCTCTGCTTGCTGTCCTGCTATAGAAAGATTCTATATTTACTTCCGCTCGATAGAAATCTGTCCATGGTCGTGTGATGTCACACAGACGGCCAGTTCGTTATATCCCTGCTCATGTGATGTCACACAGACGGCCAGTTCGTTATATCCATGGTCGTGTGATGTCACACAGGTGCACGGCTCATTAGTATCACAGAGAGTTATCAGAGCTTTGTGATATAATGAGTCGTGCACCTGTGTGACCCTGGTCAGATTTCTATCCACTGAAAGAAAACATAAAAGCTTCCTATAGAATGACAGCAAGCAGAGATCTTGAAAACCCCAAGGAATTGATACAAAAAATGTATTGGAAAATTGTATAACTTTTCCTTACACAAACCATATCAATTATTTGCTGAAAGTGGACGACCCCTTTAAGAGATTCCTTTATTCATGCAGCATAGCAACGTTTAGAAATCAAGTCTTTATCAAGCATGTAGCCAGTCTCCATTTTTAACCTATAATTCATGATATTGCTTAAAGAGCTATTACGAGCATGTGGTCATCATGGTCACTGTTATGGCTGGAAAAGGTCGGAAATTTAAGGTCATGTGTACAGAAATAAGCACATTATATTCTAGTTAAAAAAACATTCTCCCTCACCCTAAAAACATGATATTCCAGTAGCTTCTTATTAGTACTGTACTAATAACTAGACAGGTGCATGTAGCGTTCTCATGACATGTAATATATCATGTAATATACGGCTACAGAACATAAGCAGAAGGTTCTGTACTACAAAGAATGAAAACAAGCACATTGTTGTCTCAGAGGTCCGGGTCATGTGCACAGAGATGGCATCACCCTTTAAATACACTGCGTCACCCGTCTCTATGTACCTGCAGGGCCTTTCTCAGTTTTGATGTGGTTAATCAAGGAGAAAGATAATTATGGTCCTAAACCCCTCTGGGTTCCCCCAGGATATCACAGGACACCTTGTAGGGAGGCGAACACGATGAGCTAGTGTATCGTCGTTGTAACCCATTCACTGCCAAAACACAAAACTGCCAGCTGCATCATCTACATGGACTGAAATTCCGACATCTTAAAAGGACCCTGCTCTATAAAGGGACCCTAGCACCTCCAACAAATCTGGTAACATGTAATGTAATGTAAGCTGGTAGCATGCACAAAAAAAACTTTTATTATTTCAGTCCAATATGCTATTTCCAAGATATTTCTAGTTTAATCTTTATGGTAGTGAGGCAGTTTCTGCACCATAGTCCTCAGCACCCGGATCATGGGGTTTCCCACCTAAACCACTTCCCTCTTCTTCCAGTGTCTCCCCATGCATCTCACAAAATATAATTGCTTATTCTGCTTATCTATTGGAGAGGGTAGTGGTCCAGCCAGGAATCAGTAGTGGATTATAATGTAGGTGGTTTGGACGGCCACCCAGGGCCCAGAGTCTCCAGGTGGCCCATGACCACCTAAACCATTTGTTAAGATTTATTGGGGTAGATTTACTTACCCGGTCCATTCACGATTTAGCAGCGCGTTCTGTGTGGAGGTTTCGGGTCTTCCGGCGATTCACTAAGGTAGTTCCCCCGACGTCCACTAGATGTCGCTGCTGCGCTGAAGTTCCTCGGAATGCACTGAAGTTCACCAAGCGGGGCCGAGTGCAGGTAAGCGCGTGTCCAACAATGCGCCACAATCCAATTGCGTGCGCCAAAATCCCGGGGCAATACAGGGAAAATCGGCGCAAAACTGAAAAATGTGCGTAACCCGCCAGAAAAACGCGATTCGGGCCCTTAGTAAATGACCCCCATTAACTTACTTACCCAATCCCTGCGCGATGCCCAATCTGGAATGTCCGATGAGGATGAAGACTGCCGCGATTCTCTACGAGCGTGCGCCCAATATCCTGCATGTGTCGCTTCCCTGATCGGGTCCGCCGGAGTTCACCTTCTTCTTCTTGGTGTATGTAAGTGCTTGGCTTGTGACACAATTTTAAATGTTAAATCCTGTGCGTTGTCCGAATCCGTCGGATCGTCCGACAGCCTGCCCTCTGATTTGTGTCATGTGAAAGCCGGCACGATTGGATCGTGTGCGACACAATCCCCCGCGCGATCCCCGAAAAGACGGGAAACCCGACAAAAATGTGGCAGTGGGACCCTTAGTAAATAAGCCCCATACTGTCCTATAGACATAATAAAGGGAAGGACCTCCAGCAATGAAATCCTCAGACTCTTAACACATATGTATATAAGGGTCCTTCCAGGACCTTTAAAGGTCCTCCAAAGTTCCTCAAATGGCTGAAGAGACTTGCAAGCCCGGAGGCGTATAGCCGTTGGGCTAATGACTGCACAAAGGGGTTTTTAGTAGCGGGGTTCTATGTACAGGAATAGGCCCTTCTTTAACTAAGGTGGTTTTTTCCCTTTCCTTTCTGTCTCCCTGCGTATCCCAGGGAGGTGGGGGCTACGTGACTAGGGGCGGGCTTGTGTCGTGGGTGGTACAGGAAGTGAGCATAGCTTAAATAGGGGCTGCAAACGTCACTCACCCTCTTTCTGGATTGCGTTTCCCACCCACCCTCCCTTTGTTTACGGTATTTTCGGCATTGCTTTTGTCACAGCTGGCGGTTAGTTGGGTTATTTGGCCTACATGCCCATTGGCTGGCAGGCATACAGGTGGGAGGGGTTTGGTTGCTCTTTGTTTGTTTAAATTTGTTACCTGTTAAGTTATGTTTTAAATAATACAAAAAAAATAATATAAAAAAAATACAAGATGTTTATTATAATAATAATATATAAAGCTGTGGCCGACCCTCACGTCAACCCACATATGTTTAACGTTAATACAAGTCTCTGTGTGTTTATTTATCGGCGAATATTGGTTTAAGGTTAAAGGGGCCTGAGCTCCCGGTGGTTCATAGTTTTATTTTATTTGGGCAGTCCCCATCATTTCCCAAGTAGCCTGATTCTAGGACCATAAGAAGGAAGTAAATGCCATTTAATAATTAGATCTGTAATGACCCACTATTTTCATACAGCCCAGTATAATGTACAGAACTAATAAAGATATGATGGAAATCACAGCATTTCTATACAATATACGGCCATTGTATTATAATGCTTGGGGGAGGTTGTAGATTACCTTTAAATAACAGTATACTCTACACTTTCTGGACTCTGCAGAGTCCATGTGAACTTCAACAGAACCTACAATATGCAACAAGCCAATAAGACATATTCACATTGTGTATTTTACCATGACAGCGGATGTGCCCCATTGACATTTGTCGGGTGCTATCTGACAAGCAGGAGGTTCTGTAGCTCCTAAACCCCTCCCACTGTCATATACACAGACCTGTTTAGGAATCGGATCCACAGGAGCCCAGCAGCATCTCTTCTAGGAAGGGAATCAGGGAGGATGTGAGATGAATTCCCTCCTCCCCCTCTTCTCCGTCCTCCGTAGTCAGATCAGCTTTGTACAGTGTGAGTGATGCTGCCACCTACTGGACACAATAATTATAAACAATTGTTGCACAGGCTAAAGGGAGCCCTGTCACCCATCCCATAAGTCATGACAACATGGGGTGGGGTGGGGGGCCTGACCAGATTCCTGGGCCCAGAGCAACGGCCCCACCTGCCCCCTGGTAGCTACACCACTGCTCGTTTGGCACATAATACACCAGGATGGACAGTGATTGAATTAACAATCCCTACACGAATACCCACATGATCAGATCAGCTGGAAACCCACCGCTCAGAATCATGGGTAAAGGCCTAGCTCTTAAAATGGCAAAACTGTAAAATATGAGACGGTCACTTTCTTTTCACTTGTTCCCTGTCTATCCCAACAGAAATAACCTTGTATTTTGTAACCTTCGCTCTCAGCCTTCTAATGACAAAGTTAGTTTCTTTCTGCTTTTAATTAATAATGTTAATTATCCAGAGAAAGCATCGTGCTGTTTGGATCGAAGACTTTCAAGCCTCTGGTTGATTAGAAAGGTACTAGTAATTAACCCCTTTGGGCTGTGTCTAACCTTGTGGGGTAAGTACAATGTGGGCCAGCACCAGGATGCTTCAGTTTTATCATGGCAACCTAAGCCACCCGTGTCTCTCATAGCATAGCAAATGGGTGGGAAGAGAGAGGAAGATCTAGTAGAGCAGAGAGAAGATAATGATGATGATTGCGGCCTTGTAACAGACACCCCTGTGATTTGATGCAGTTTGCTGGCAGGGGTCGAGGTAAACTTTTAAATACTTTTATAAGTGTGTGGAACTACTAATAATAATTATAAAAGCAGATTTGGAATTAGTATTAACCCCCTTCACTCTCTGCGCCATAAGCACTCTGCCTAGTATGCTTTGGGGGGGGGGACTCCAGTATTATAGTCTGCTCTGGGGTGTCTCCAGTATTATAGTCTGCTCTGGGGTGTCTCCAGTATTATAGTCTGCCCTGGGGGATATATATGGTATATATGGTTTCTAGGATGGGGTTTGTTTTGTACTCTGGTTATTGGCACATCTAGGTTTCTGGTTACTGGTGTGGCCCCTTGAAGTTGGGTGCTATCACAATACGGCCTTCGGACCAATGAAAATTGTGCACCCCTGCTCTTACAAGAACTTTTATAGTATAAAAATCGACTTCAAATTTAGGAATTAACAAATTTAGGATAAATGGCAACTTTGGACGTCCCTTAACTTTTGTATAGAGATTAATGCGGGGGAGAGAGAGAAGAGAGAGGGATGTCTTTTTTTGTGGGGATGGGATTGTGATGGGGGGATGAATGATAAAGTATATAAGAAGTAATAAGAAGAAAAAAGACGGAGGATGACATGTTACTATATCGTTATTGTCTGCCATTTGATTTTAAGGCATTAACTTTGGATTGTTGATATGTAATGTTATGTACAATTTAATATATTGTTATTCTGAATATTACAAAAAAAATTTAAAATCGACTTCAACTTTTTTAAAATTATTTCCTTACATTCACTCACCTGTAATGAAATCATTACTATACCTTATTACCCTAATAACATGCTTTATGTCATTGTCTTTATAGTCGCCTCCATTAATCCTGGGAACTTGAGTTTAAGTCTTTTTACTAAAATTAAAATTTTTTTTAAAACAAACCCTAAGAAAATATATTGATTTATAAAGTAATAATCTATCATAAATGTGAACCTATGAGATTCAACGAGCCGATATGACGGATACTTAGAGGAGTCGGGATTAGGTAACAGCCACTCACTTTGTAATATAAGCTCTATTAGACTGGGTTCATTTTTAGATCCCATTTTTTTGTGCATTCAACTGCGGATAATTGCCTTGGCAAACACTGAGTGCTGCCCCGAAGGGTTAATGTAGTTATTTTAGGTTGGGTGACGTCTAGGGTAATGTTCTCATTGTGCGGGCGGAAGTGTTCTCAATGTCCATCCTGTATTGGTGGAACACCTGAGCTCAGCGATGTCTCTGTAACCTGACCCTGGCGCTAGATGTCTCTTTCCAAACTTGACCGGTGTTATTTTTCTCTTACTTTGCTGGAAATATTTCTCACTTTGTGCCGAGCAGTCCTGTATTTTATCAGATTATCTCAAGGGTGCGGGAGGGAGACAGTGTTGATGTGCCAAACATTATAGGGCTTAATGCAGTCGGCTGGTAAGGATATCTCTCTCTAGTCATGGGAGAGAGGAGAGAGCTTCGCTAGGTGAGGGCTGATGGAGGCCACCTGGACCAGACCTTCCCAACTATCAGTCCCTGTCTCTGTCTAAGACTCTGTCTTCTTTCTGTAGTGTTTCATGTACTTTGTAGCCCTAATTTGTATAGAGCATGGTCGGACTTGTCTTGAACTGAATGTTCTTTTCTAAAATATTGTCTCCCGCAGCAGAAACATACATCTAAGATCCCCTGTGCATGGACAACCTTGGGACCTCTTCCACCACCATAGGAGAATCCCATACCTGATAGTCAGTTGGACAATCCCAGTAATACTAGCTGGTGCAGACATTGTTACTCTAATATGTACCACCTTATCTACCTGTCCATTGATGTAACATCTATGCCAAGCCATACTGGATGGACACCTCTATCGGTCAAGTCAGGGAACTCTTCTGTTGACCACATATTTATCTAGCCAATGGCTGTTGAGTTGCTGCTGCTTATCTTTCATTCAAATAAACTGCAGTAACCTGGACTTGCCACTACGTAGAGAACGTCGCTACCGGCTTCCTGTTCTATTTTCTGTACAGGAGTTGTTGATAACCCCGCATTCTGGACCTCAACTTGTTTCATATTGAAGACCTATTGTAACATCTGCGTGGACATCATCCTCTGTCCGTGATGTTCTGCTGAGGAGGTGCTGATTGTATCTTAGTGTTTTTCTTGAGGTGTGAACATGGGTTTAGGATTGTTGGCTGACTTGATTGATTAGCACCACACCCAGCTCCTGTAGCTATGCTCAGGCTCATTGATGGTGAACCCTCTATATTTTTAGGTTCACTCTCCACGCACATAACACCTTTGTTCCTCTGTTTTGTACAGATCTCAAAGTTCTGACCCAATCACATATAAATTCTCACAACCCCTCATACAGTGCCTGCTATCGCCGTGTCTAGGCAAGCTCCATATCATTGTGTTATTCTGATCTCTGTCTACTTGTCCTGACTTTTGGCTCGTGTTCTGACTATTGCTATTGCGATTTTGTACTGTGTTGTCACTCTCTCTAGTGACCATTCTTTTGTGTTTGTTTTGTCTTCCCCTCCGTGTTTTGCACTTTGGCACAGGTAAAGAACATCTGCTAGTCGTCCCTTACCATTTAGGGTAAATCGAGACAAGTAGGTAGGGACAGCTGGGAAGGGGGTTGTTCTCAGGGCCATCTATTACTGTCTGTAGTCTGTTCGCGGATCCTATCACACCTTTTCTATGGATTTGTTCAATATTTTTAACCTGCAGAACCCTTTTAAGTCAGCTTCTCATTGTCCAAATTTCAATTACAACTTTGCAGTCAGCATAGAGGTTTTGGAATCCAGCTCTCCATATTTTAGCTAAATATTCGTGTTTATGTACAGAATAGTCATATATTTCAAGAATTCCACACACAAGTTCCCTTTTCTAACCCCTTCTGGGCGGAGAACCATATAAATCTCGGAACATCCGACACATTCTATTGGAAATCTTTAATCTCTCATTAAGTCATATTCTGTTCTACGGGAAAAGGCTGCACACTGCATTCTTGAAACATGAAATAACAGGTTTGTCCGAAAGTTTTATATTTTATAGAGTCATTAACAAGAGCCTCGTGGCTCCAATTAGACCACGGTGTTGAAGTAAATGTTTGGATTTGGACGGGTTTTATTTGATTTTTCTCATTTTTTACGGTCTCTTAAATTAAAAGGATATTATTTAAAAAAATGCCATACACCAAACTCCGGTTAACTATTTATTAGACTACTTTTTGTTGAATGAGGGAATTGTAATGGGAAATCATGGAGATAAAACATGCTAAATTAATATAAATTATTATCAAAATCAGAAAGGCACCATGATATCAGGTTCTAGGGGTGGACCTACAATTTTAATTGATTAGAATGTGATAAAAAAATGGAACAAGAAATTAATGTCATCAGACCTGGGCTGCAAAAAACTGTAACTGTTAATTGTTACTGCCCATATATGGCACCAGAACCAAAGTTTTTGGAAAATGATGGGGGGGGGGGGGTTCCCTTCTTTTGGCTGTTCATTCTGCATTTTGAGGACCTTTGGAGAACCTTCAATCTGTATACATGTGTTTCAGAAGTCAGAACACTTAAATGAGAAGGTCAGGCTTATGCTTGGTTGATGGTCTTGGTGGACTATGGGCCTAGCTAGGAACATTAAAATGCACTACTTGCTAAATTTGTGAAGGTGGAAGATGCTGATTGGCTAAACATTGTTAATGTGGATAGTGGTGCGTTAGGATTGAGTAGCAGTGTTTACTCACTTTGAAAGTGCATGTTACAGAAGAGTATCTAAGTTGTATTACGCTGTATGAAATTAGCTCCTCCTAGTGGTGGCAGCAGGTATGCCGAATTTTCCAGGAAAATCATCCTGGTTATCATAAAATATCCTTATTATAAGTCATCAATATTAAGTTAACAGTCAGATGAATGAAATGTCATAGCACTTTGGTGAGATCTGTGCTCCAATCATTGTCTAACGGGTACAGTAAATTTTTCAGTGCTCTAGGTACTGCAGCTCCCACTCCCCAGTAATATATATATATATATATATATATATATATATATATATATATATATGTGATAGCTGACTTTTCCTGTTTTCGTTTGATGATCACCACTTACTCTAGGAGCGTCCCTCCCCAATGACGTCATGGGAAATAAGGTTCCTCGAGAAAATGGCCAGCATTTTGGATGGCGGGCTTGTCGGCATCATTTACTGTTTGTAGGTGTTAGCGAAGGGGGGGAGCGTTTGTTTTGATAGCCGGACTTGAATGGGTCCATCCATAGTTAGGAGTTCTTTGTTTATCATTTTTATTCCTTATGTTACATATTCTAAACACATTGATAGATTATACCTCCATTATTATTGGTCTTGGATTCACAAATAGGACTTACCATGTCTTCAACATGAAAGTGTCTACTTTGGCCCTACATGTCTTTCCAGACATCAGTAGCATAAGCAGGGGTTAATTTATCACTATTCCCTGCTGCCATGTGCAACTCAACACTGGCTGTGCCAGCGGCGTAGACCTCAAGGTTACGGAACTGGAAAATAAAAATTGCCTCTGGCGTCTTGTTTCCCCTTTGCCATGTGATGAGACGCAACGCATTATCTTCAGTGATTGGAATGTTCTGCGGTTATTTTGTGCATTTTGGAACCCTGAAATTTTCCAGAGGGAGATGGAAGCTTAACTTTACCCACCACAGGGGAACAGACAGATTGTCCTTAGTCTGAGATGTGAACTTTTATACCTCTTCCCAGTAGAGTTGGTAGCATTTACTTTTTTGCAAAAAAGTGCTCGCGATGGATTCGCAGCCAAGAATCAGTAATGTCTTTTACTTCTGTACGGTATGGCGTGTTATTGCGGTAGAATATTATATCGTACTACAGAGAACATCTTTCGGTCTGGATGTGCCTTCCCCTAAACGGTTAATAGACGCTGAGTACTGAGTGCTTAGCCAGAGTGCTCTATTCATGCCAACCTGTGGCTCGGCGTTACAATATCCAGACAGACACCACTAGATGGATTGAAAACCTTGCTGGAGCATAATTAATTATAAGACATAAACCCCAATTAAATAGGCCTGCCGAGACTCCGCGATAATGCATGTTTGGTATTAAAAATTTGATGGCGTACATAATTTTTATAGCCAAGGCAAATGTTACAGGTTTATCCTTCTCTGCGAAGTTAAGTGTGGTTGCTTAGGCCTTTCATAATAAATCTAAGGCTGCGTAGGAGCGTTTTTCTTGGCTGGGAATGTGTGATATAACACAATTATCTGCCTGTGTTATATGTCATAGACATTGCTAGAAGCCGGCTCTATACAGAAAGACCCGTCCGATTTATTTGTAAGGGAATTCTGGTTGGCGGAGAGGGCTTCTGCTCTCCTCTATGATTTCCATCCAGGAAAGTGAATTTTTAGAACTCGTTTTTGTAACGTACCCTTTTTTTTTATCGTATTGACCATTTTATCAAATGCTCATTCTTCAGATTTGAAAAATTCCAAATGTACAGACACATAGAAAGCACAAAAATGTTAAAGGAATTCTACCACCAGGATCAAGAATTATAAACCAAGCACCCTAACATGCAGATGTGTGCCCACTCAGCCTGGGCTTGCACTTCTTTTAGCTTTTTATGCCCTCGTTTTTACAAAAAAATGTATTAACAATTATACGAATGAGGCTAAGGGGCTCTCAGATTCATTTGCATAGTTTTTAAAGCATTATTCGTAAAGACGAAGGCATAAGAAGCTAAAAGAACAGCAGATTCTGCCAGATGGGGAACACACCAGTATGTCAGTGTGCTTGGTTTACAATCCTTCATCCTGGTGGTAGATGTCCTTAATGGAAGTTTTACAATTTTGAACTATTTTATTTATTGCTCTTTTACACATATTATAAAATCAAGAAAAACAAGACATTTAAAGTGCATGTCTAAGAATTTTTTTTTTTTATGTCCCCATGGATCTTGTGTTAGTGTGTTCTAGGATATCACTGCTCTGGTCACATGTCTCCTGACTCAAGACAGAGACAAGGTGTGGGAGGACCAGCACTGAACCGCCTGCACTGAAATTAGGTAAGTTTTATCATGTTGCTTGTGGACCATAGAGTCTTTTAAAAGAAAACATCTTATGTCAGCCCCCTTTAATTAAAATGAATTATAATTCAATTAAATTTATTTAACTTCATCCTTTCTTATTCCTTCTAAATCGGCTTTTCAGTAAGTCTATGGAGAGAGGAGGGGGAAAATGTGAGTCAAATTCGGGTGTGGGGTTCGAATGCATCCCCAGCGACCGGTACATATTGCTGGATTGGAGGGATGATTTGGGAGTGGTAAACTCGTTTTAAACCAATTCAAGGACAGCTACTCCAGACATCCCTGTTAGGAATCAGTACACATCTATGTTGAGTAGAAGAGGATTTCGGGCTAAGACCCGTTTCCATGCTCATTGTATAGTATGGCCATCATAGTTGGTTGGGGTTTGAAATAAATTGTCCCCGCAATTTCACCCGTCCACTGGATCTAAGGTCTCATGTACATGAACAATAGACCATAAGCCATTGCCTCCCACCGCCAATGTCCACAGGAAATGACTGCCCGAGCTGCAAAGATGGCCAGGAATACGACCTAGCATAAACAAACCCAATAAAGGGGCCAAAACACACAGCCGCACGTTTACTAAGAACAGTGCAGTTTGTCTATGTAGTGTGCAGAAGGCGCCAGATTCATCATTTGTGGTGTCCATACTTCATGAATCTGGCGCCCTCTGCACTGCCCCGACAGAGTGTACCACTTTTTTTTTTTTGGTGCAACTTTAACAGGGCGTCCGACACAATCCTGCTGGACTTTGCATGATAAATGTGGTGCACGGTCCGACTGTGCACCAGAGCGCCCCCTTCAGTGCATAAATTTGTGTTGTATGAAGACTAGTGCAGCCACGACACAAAATGATTACGTGCGACACAAATGTGGCGCTGGCACTTCTTAAATACCTGTGCAAAAAGTTTGTACCTAAAAGAACGTGCAAAGTCTGGCGCAAGGACCTTAGTAAATCCGGGCCGCCTGAAATTATTGAGGCTACCGTTGAGGAAAAGCGTATTTTAAAGTCGCTCCCCATATGTCGGGTTTCTACGACTCCTGTATAAGTGTAAGAGATGAGGGCTGAGGTAATAGTTCTTCCTGTATAAGTGTAAGAGATGAGGGCTGAGGTAATAGTTCTTACAGTCCATCCTTTGTTGGCTTTCCTCTTCTTCCATCTCCCGCTGGGTGAGTGATGGGTGATGAGTCCTCCATGCTGCTATTACTGAATGATATTATATTAATGCTTTACATATGTAGCGTATATAACCGTGCGGACAGTGAATCCTCTGCGGTAGACCTTTACATCACAAGCAAACCAGCACTTTACACTTACTAAATAAACACTGCATCAAGAGTGTCAAAAGTCAAGTTAAAGTTTGCTAAATCTTTATTTTACATCATCCATTACGTTAGACAGAAGACAAATCTTTTGGGTTTTGAAGCTCTTCCGGCACGAACGTCTAGAGAATCTTCTTTCAAACCGGCTCATTTTATTTCTAGGCAAAACTTTTTGTCACCTCTGATATAAACACACTTTTAGTAAAATTCCAAAATGCAATAATGGGACGTGCTGAGCGCAGGATCATCATAAATTCTGGATTTAGGAATATAAACTGCACTTTAATTAACTGAATGCCCCTAAAGGTCCCATAAAAATAAAACATGAGTCAACCACAGCAGAGGGAATTTTTATGTATGTTGGGGACCAGATTCTGCAAAAAGTGCAGATACATGTGGTCCCCTACTCAAGGACACCTGACTTACAGATGACCCCTAGTTACAGACGGACCCCTCTGCCCACTGTGACATCTGGTGAAGCTCTCTGGATGTTACTATAGTCCCAGACTGCAATGATCAGCTGTAAGATGTCTCTAATGAAGATTTATTGATAATCCTTGGTCCAATTACAACAAAATATTTTGAAACTACAATTGTCATTGGGGCAAAAATTTGTTTGGATCTACAATTATAAAATATACAGTTTCTACTTACATACAAATTCAACTTAAGAACAAACCTTTGGGACCTATCTTGTATGTAATCCTGTATATAGGAATTCTGATTGAATTTAACCATCAGGTTGACGCCCATATGGACCTTTCATCAGATCGACCAACTCCAACCCTTTGCATCTCTTAATAGACTCTGCTCCACTGATTCCAGCAGAGTTAGGATTTTTTCTCTAGCTTCCACCATTAATGAGAAATTATTTGCTATACCACAAGGGAGGTTCGAGAAATTTGCTCGATTAAACCTCGAATCACTGAACTGAACTCGACATGTCCGTTCAGTTCAGTGATTCTAGGGCTCATTTTGGGAAATCCTGTAAATGTAGCGAGCAAGTTTCTTAAACTGAACTCAGAGGCTTTAGTCACCATGATCTGTATTGTTTGGTGGGTGGTCCCAGACTGCCTGCTCCAACCCAGGACCTCCCACTTGACAGAAGAGAGCCTAGATATGATGTTGTATATGATCCTGACATGTATTGCTCAGGAATGATGGAGGTCAGAAAAAAATTCCAACTGCGACTGAAATAATAGATATACATATATAGCTAGTGGCAGATTTCCATAGAGCCATAGTAACTAACTGACCCCCTTCTTTTTGCTAAAAATTGTTCATCAGATAACCATATATTCAATTTTATAATTTTACCTGGTATCTAAGGATGTCTACAGTGAAGTGAGGTGGGAGTAGCCTCCTCGGGCTTCATCCAGCAGCTCCTCCCCATGCTTTCTCTTCATGTAGCAGTAATGTCATGTGACCAGGGTGACATCACTGCCAGGTCTTTAGCCTTCTAACATTAGAAAACTGTACACCCAGCATATTTCTCATAAAATCACAGCATATCATATCACATGAAATCACAGCAGCCTGCATGGAGACGAGTGGCAGCCACGTGATTTTTACGTGGTCAGATATGTGCACAGGGTGCAGTTTGCTAATGTTAAGAGGCTAAAGTACCTGTGATGATGTCCCTTTGGTCACATGACATTAGGCCACAACCCTCGACTCACTCTAAAGCTCCATAGATACCAGGCAAATTTATAACTCTGCTTTTATGGGGATCTGAGGGAAACAATTTTTAGCTAAAAGAAGGCTGTCAGATAGTTACTTGGGCTCCATATGAACCTGTCACTAGCTCCATTTGTGAAAAATTTGGTATCAGGTTCTCTTTAAGTCTGGTATTGGTAGTGACTGATGCCAGCAGGCCAGCAACTCCTTTTGCCATTCCAAATTTTTGTATTTGATGCTCAAAATTTTAGAAGTTTCTTGTGTAGTTTATAGAAAACAGACGCACCCAATAACTTAGGGGTCTATGACATTATCTGGCATTTATAACCCTATTCAAATATATCTGGCTTTCAATTATTAGAACAAATTCTTACATTTGGATTTGTTATTTAAGTGGAAATCCAAACCAAAACAATCGGCCGGTATTTTGGTCTCTCTCGATTACGCGTCTGATGGATGTCGGAGCGCGTGCTGCCTATGCAGGTTTTTCAGACTTGGCAAGGCAGATGAAGGGTGATGATTTAGTGGCTGTTTAGAAATGTTTACTCTCTGTAAATTAACATTCCCCAAGGGAGATGCAATGATGTGTATGAAGCACGGCGAGACACTCCCCACCACTCCAAACTATCATAGCACGGCTTTTTATGAATTAATTTATAACATCACTGCCAGGCTCACCCATCAGCTGCCAGGGGATCTGCCAAAATACTGGCACAGAGTCATACTGTGAATCAAGGCATATTCACAATGGCTTTAATGCGTCTGGCTGATTTGTGAGGAGTAGACACACACACCTACTAGAGGACCCCGAAATAGCGATGACTCCATCCAAGTCATCTCCATTTCCATATCACTAGGAATCAGGAGGCTCATGGAGATCTAGTATTGCAATATCTGTAGGATCCCAAAGAATATTATAAGACGACGTCCTTTCCGTCTGTCTAGTAAAGCTGCGATAGAGGTCATAGATAAAGGAAATGTGTCACCTGATAGAATACAATCAATCATTGTAAGTGTTAGATGTAAATGAATGGGTGCGACTCACTGGAGGAACCCTCTGAGTCACCCAGTATTCTCCGCTTGTGTACAACCCTCTTAGCTGTGTAGAAATATGATAATCCCTTCCTTCTAAATAGGGTTTTCCCACGCAAATAATGTATTGCCTAAGTCCATAATGGATAGGGGTGGGTTCAAGTGTTGTTTGACCACCAAATCATGGAAGTGGAAGATGAAGTGGTCACTGACCCAGACTATGCCCATTCACTGTTGGCCAATCCCTTATCCACGTGGATAGTGGATAAATATCTTCAGACTGAAATCCCTTTAAGTGATTGAATCTGTTTGGTATTGTATATTGATTGCTGTTCAGCTTCTTCACGGTATGGCCATCCTTGATCTATAGTATCCAGTGGCGTAACTAGGAGAGGCAGGGCCCCATAGTAGACTTCTGAACGGGCCCTCCTTCCGGCTTAAAAATATTACATTATATTATGTTACATTATATAAATATTACATTCCTATATACATAAACATACAGTTTATCACTCATACACACACATTTATACACATCGCATATACACACATACAGTGCCATATACAGACATACAGCTTACATACACACATAACGTACTGTATATATACACATCATACATCATATACACATACAGCATATACACATCACAGATACACACACATATACAGCATATATATACCACAATGTGCAGCATAATGGGGCACATTTACTTACCTGATCCATTTGCATTCCAGCGGCGGCTTCTCAGACGAGCGTTCGGGTCTTCCGGCGATTCATGAAGGTCCTGCGCCCGATGTCCACCAGGTGTCGCTGCTGCGCCGAGGTCCGCCGAGTTGCGTCGGAGTTCACTGATCTCTTCCTGGTGCATGTGAGTATGGCGCGTGCGACCAATTTTTTTGTTTTAAATGCGGCGTTTTTTCCGAATCCGTCGGGTTTGCGTTCGGCCACGCCCCCCGATTTCCGTCGCACGCATGCCGGCGCCGATGCGCCACAATCCAATCGCGTGCGTCAAAAAACCCGTGTCAATTCATGGAAAATCGTAGCAAATCGGAAATATTCGGGTAACACGACGGGAGAACGCGAATCGGGCCCTTAGTAAATGACCCCCAATATGTATATAATGATGCACATCCTACATTTTTTAGTGTAAGGTCGGATGAGGGGCCCCCTGACACTGTGGGCCCCATAGTGGCTGCTATGGCTGCTACCGCTGTAGTTAAGCCCCTGATAGTATCTATGCTTTGCTATAGTCCCAGACTGCAATGATCAGCTGTACGGTGTCTGTAATGAAGCTTTATTGATAATCCTTGGTCCAATTACAGCAAAAAAGTTTGAAACTCCAATTGTCACTGGGGCAAAAAAAATGTTTTTGTCTGGATCTACAATTATAAAATATACAGTTTCGACTTACATACAAATTCAACTTAAGAACAAACCTATGGAACCTATCTTGTACATAACCCGGGGACCGAAGAAGGAAAAAAATCCTCTAGTTTAGAGTTATGGACATTTGTGAATATAGGTGCAGAGTGATTGGAATACATAAGTATACAGCGCAGGACACCCGCCAGGCACTGAGTATACACTAAGCCCCGCTGTCCATCCAGTATCACTTTCCTGATGCTAGGGTTACTCATAGAGTTATTTAGCTATTTGATAATTGTTAGTACAGATTATTGAAATCAATGAAAATAATTGATTTTTTCAGCCTGAATTTGCAGGCATACCGCTCAAACGCCAAAACCTTTTAAATTCAATTTCATGGGTGATTAACCCATGTTTACAAGCAAAACAGAACTGCAATGTGGGGCCATTTCAGGGAAAATATGTATCTTCCAATAAAATTGTTACTTCTCTAACCAGAAGTTTCCAAAGGAAACTTTTTTTTTATATAATTATTGCTATACCGTGTTTTGCATACTTTAGCGCACATCATGTACATAGAATACTTTACGATATCTAAATAGGGACACATTTCATACCTTCCAACGGCCTGTAGCTCAATTATCCCTGCAGGGGGCGCCCTGGAAGTGTCCTGTAACTACTACGGTTACAGTTGAAACCAGAAGTTTCCATACACTAAAAAAATCTGATATGAAATCAGAATAAACCTTTCCCGTTTTAGGTCAATAAGAATGACTAAAATTATTTATATTTTTCAAATGCCAGAATAATGAGTGGGAGAATGTTTTAAGGCATTTTTATTATGGTCTGCAAAGTCAAAAGTGGGACAGCCCACACGATGATGTCAACATCCAAATTAATTGGATACACAACTGTGACTGTATTTGAAGGCCCACCCGAAACACACTGATTTTTTGTGTAACACCAAGGGAAAGACTAAATAATTTAGCCCAGATATCAGGAAAAGATTGTGGACTTCCACAAGTCTGGTTCATCCTTGAGTGCAATTTCCAGAAACCTGAAGGTGGCTTGTTCATTTGTACAAACAAAAACAAATTTAAAAAGCTAGAATAAGGACCTTAATTTTTGGAGAAATGTCCTGTGGTCTGATGAACTGTTTGGCCGTGATGACCATTGTTGCATTTGGAGGAAAATGGGAGACGCCTGCAGCATCATGTTGTGGAGGGACTGGCAGCATCATGTTGTGGAGGAGCTGGTGCACATCTCAAAATCTTTTTTTTTGGTGCACCTTAAGCATACTGCCTGCAACACAATTGAGTTGCTGTATAAATGTGTTGCAAACTCAGTCTATGCAGTAACAGCCCCTCTAGGTGCACATTTTTCTGTCTTGTCGGACACAGCGCAGCCACAAAATCTTAGGTACGTGTACATGCTCCAAAGACGTTCTCTTCAGTGCAAAGTCAGACAGAAAACTGGTGCAGCCTGAATAATAGATCTAGTCCATTGTGCCTCACCGCACTGTTTACGAGTCACACTATGGAGAGGTTGGAAAAGCTGCATTCACCCTTCCTCCCCTGCCGGATTGCGGCTCACATCACATGTCCGCTGCATGAAGCCTAACAGCCATGGTACCAAATACTAATAAAATTTATGGAAACCTTTGACTTTGCCGAAAATAAAATTTTCTAATAACTATCTATCTACTAGTATCTATCTATCTAGAAAAAAGAATATCCATAGCAACATTAAGCATTAAAAGGGTTGTCATATGAATGGTGGGGGTCTCAGTGATGATCTCAATGACGATCATTAGAATGAGGGGTCTGATGGGGTCCCTGGTACATACGTCGGACCTCCCATCACTCCCCGAGATTATTGAGCAGACGGCCGTGCATTACCATTCTGCTCCATTCATCTCTATGAGGGAGATTGCAGAACTTGTCGATCACTGAGACCCCAGTGATCAGTGGGAAAACCCCTTTAATATCCCAATAAGTCAATGTATATAAGGGGATGTGCTACCTCATTTTTCGTTTCTATCTATCTAGGTTTTATGGGGTCATTTATCTTATGTTTCTTCCCTGTGCTATTTCTGTGCCTTTAGTGAATCAGGAGGAATACAGATTAAGCGCAAACCAGGATTACAGTTACACCGCAAACTCTAACGCAATGTTTGTAAAAGTTGCAAAATATTTCCCCAATGCATCCAAAAGGTCACAAATAAAATATCTAAAAACGAACATCAGACTAAGGAAAATCCCAATGTTTTCTTGCACAATTCCTTGCTCCTTCTCCCTGTCCTCCGGTTTCTCCTTGTGCGTCTCGCTGCTGCTGTCCTCAGGGATATTTTACTGTTTCCTTAGAGAGGGCACAATCAGCGTCTACAACACATTTTATTTTACCACTATTAAGAGGCTCCAAGTTTCCTGAGCGAACATGTAAAAGTAAAGTACAGCATATAGCCAGTCATGTATGATCTGTCTCTGCTAAACTTATTAGTCTGACATCTAATGGATTTTAGCAGAGGGAGGGGAGTGCAGTCACTTAACCCTTGTCAGTCCTGTACGGAAGAAGCAGTAAGACTTGGGTCACACAAGGCAGATTTACAGTAGGTTAGCCAAGGCAAAATTGTGGGTGACTAACCCAATAACCATATGGTGGATAGCATGTAACCCATTCACATGCTGCATTAATTAAAAACTATTTCACTGGGTTTCTCCTTGTGATGCAATCTCTCCAATGTAGAATTCACTCCCACCCATGGGTGGGGGCTCAAAAACATTAAACAATCTGATAAAAGTGTATTTTTTTGTCATGGAGCATGCATCAAAAATCCAAATCTAAGGCTGGATGTCCACAAGAGAGATTATTCCGACAAACTCACTCCTCCTATCTTCAGGATTTTCTGAGCTGAACTCATGTTCATTGAGATAAATCCTCCAGGCACAAGGATCAGATTTGCTAAAATTTTCTTGTGTACCTCCACCTAAGGCTTCATTCACATGACCGATTTTGTGGCCATCATCTGGCAGCACAATTTGCCTTAGAGGTCTATGGCACCCGATCATGGGGTGGTAAACACACAGGGGTCATTTACTAAGGGCCCGATTCGCGTTTTCCTGATGTGTTACCCGAATATTTCCGACTTGCGCCGATTTCCCCTGAACTGCCCTGGGATTTAGGCGCACGCGATCAGATTTTGGCGCATCGGAAATCGGGGGCGTGGCCGAACAAAAACCCGACGGATTCGGAAAAACCAATGCATTTAAAAAACAAAAAGTGTCGCGGAGCTTGCACTTACCTTCACCAGGAATAGGCCAGTGTACTTGAGTGCATTTCAGTGGAGTTCAGCACAGCAGCGCCACCTGGTGGACGTCGGAGGAACAACCTTAGTGAATCCCAGCCGGACCGGAATCCACCGCAGAGAACGCGCCGCTGGATTGCGAATGGACTGGGTAAGTAAATCTGCCCCACAGTCTCTCACCACTCCGTGACAATGATGGACGCCTTGTGGCAAGTTCTGGATTTGTGGCCGATCTGCTTCGGGTGGAGAGGGAAGGGACGAAGGGCACTCGATCCTCCTTCTCTACCCGACCTTGTGCTCTGCCCGAATTCTAGTCTTGGTGAAGATCAAGGTCGTGTGAATGGAGCCTAAGCCTCTTAGGTTACCGATGTGGGTCAACACCCAGTATGTGGCCACCCACAGTAGTTTCAGGTGTTTCTTCTGTGCTGAAATTACAAGAAAATTGGGAGGATTCTTCTTTTTCCAGGTGTTATAAACAAATTGAAACATGAATGTGACAAATCTAGGACAATAAGGTCACATCTCTTGTTGACTTCTTCACTTCTCTTGATCATCATTTGTTAAACTTATTCTTTCCATGTATATAATCATGCAATGTGTCCGTCGCGTAAAAGGACAAGCAGGGATTGCAATATCATAATACTCTTAAGATATCGAGCACATCTCTTCTAATTGTATCAGGGTTGCCTTCTGCATTGAAAGGGTTACGCACTCTGACTATAATTAGGAGATTCTTATCCAGCGTTTTCTGCCTAGTTAATGGGAATTTTGTGCTGTTCTCAGACCAACTGTCTCGGAGTTCCTCTAATGAAAGGAACATCTTAATTTTTTTCGTTTTCTTGTGACCTCTAAGTAATAGGACCCCTGGCTGCTCAGTTTTATTGTGTGGCTGTCATCCTTCTCGTTATGTATATTTAGTATCTTACATGGAGACGGCACAGACAGTGTCCGTCATGGTGGTGCACACAAACGTCTACGATCCCAGTCCCTGTCACAGCATGTTACATGGTTCTCAATCCAATGTCATTACATAGTATATATATACTATGTGTGTATTGTAGATTGTACAAGATTATCTCTGTGTCTTTTAAGAAGAACCATGATCCCTTCTGCCCTAGGAGGGTGGATATCCTGAGGATGAAGGTGGGGTGTGACCTTGCAGTGCCCGCAGACTGTGGTAAGGGACCAGTCAGCTGCCATGTGCTCGTACTATCCAAGAATAACACCTGTCCTCTCTTCCTCTTAACATCTGCCAAGAAAATCACAGCTGAGAGTCTCCGGAGCAGCCAGACATGTGTCCAAGCCACAGAACAGCTCGCATTTATCAGGTAATATGAAGTCCTCTCACAGTTCTGAACAAGCCAGGAGATCCCATGAGGGTGGATAAGGTGTGGTGACAGCTCTCGACCCGTCATGGAAAGCAGTTAGTTACGCTTAATGACTCCATTCTGTGGTATACTGAAACTCAATACATTGATAGACGTAAGGTGGCCACAAAATGCAGAGAAAATTTGGAGAAAGCCACTGAATATGATGGGATTACTTTACTATCTATGTGTGTGTTGCTCAAGACCAAGTGGGAGATGAAGAAGGGATGGACTAGCAACCTTGTAGACTCTGGGATGAGGAAGGATTGAATCGGCAGGTTGTAGTGCCCAATCCTTTTCTTCTCGAAGCAGATAAGTCACCACTAAGTTGTCAGGGCATCACTTTACTCTCATTCTTCGTCTCAGGAAACATACATCCTCGACTGAACCAAGAGGAATCGAGAGGAACACTGAGATAATAAAGGAGCTCTACCACCAAAATCCATCACAATAAAAAGGGGACACTTACTCATAGATCCAGGCCCTGTGACTGTAATAATCTTCTTATATTTATTATCCATGGCCTCATTCCTTCTAAAATTAACTGATTATGGAAAGGACTCAGAAGGGCCTTTCCATGCGGTAGCTTCAAAGGCAGTTACACTGTCTTCCCCTTCCTCTGCCTGCTGTAATCTCACACAGTGGAAGGGTGATGTGCACCAGCACAGTGTAACCATTTGTGAATATACAGCACAGAGGGCCTCTGGTAATACCACTTAGAGCCTTTCTGATTTATTAGTATTTTAACATTTTAAAAGTTGATGTAAAGAAGCCATGGATAATAGATAATAGATCCAGACACTGTGACTGTGGTAATCTTCTTATATCTGTTATCCATGGCCTCCTTCCTTCTAAAATCAACTTCTAAAATTATGTTGATGAGCCTGAAAGGCTCCAGTGGGGTGTTTCCAGGGCTCTTTAGAGCTGTAGCTTCACAGGCTGTTACAATGAGCAGAGCAGGTCTCTTCCCCCTAAACCTCTTGCTGCTGCTAGATTGCATAGGATGAAGAGGGAGAGAGCAGGGGGATGGGGAGACTTGTTCTGCTCATTGTAACAGCCTGTGCATCTACAGCATTGAGGGGCTCTCGAAAACCCTCCAGAGCCCTTCAGGCTTATTTGAATAAATTTGTTTAGTTGATGTTAGAAATAAGGAGGATTCATTCGCTGGCTAGGGTGTAATTCTGCGCCAGGTCAAGAAGTCCCCAGCTGGCACAGGTCACTGCAGCTACCCACAGGGTTTTATAGATCTGGCTAGGGGACAAGGGCACCATCATAAACTGGCGCATTCAACACCAGCATATGATAAATGTGCCCTGTTATGTAAAGATGTATGGAAAGGGCTCATGGGTTGAAGTACAAGGCAGATAACAAGCAAATTCAGAAATCTTGCACTTTTGACTCTGACCAGTGAGCCTCATAATAGGCACATACTTCCTGCCCTGTTAAGATCACTGTTCAGCAATCTTATAATTATCATAAATTGAAGCATTCCACCAATTACAATAGACGGTGGTCACAGATCACCTTCAGCTCCTCCCTGCACATTGACCTTTGCACAGGACACAGAGCATGCCCATTGCCCATCGCTTTCCAGCAGCAAATTGGTCATCAATTATTATTCCCAGATATCATGTAATATTTTCTTACTTATGTTTTTGCAAATATGAACAACATTAGGGCACATTTTCCCAGGTTTATAAATTTCTGTCTGTGCGGTCCGACTGAGCACCGGAACACCCTTTTCAGTGCAGAATTTCGTGTTGCATCAGGTATAGCGCAGCCGCAACACAAATGAACAGTTTGCACATAAAAGAATTCTCTGTGCCCGAATTCAGTCTTGGTGATATCAAGGTCGTTGTGAATGGAGCCTTAGCCTCTTAGGTTACCGATGTGGGTCAACACCCAGTCTTTCCCCACCCACAGTATTTTCAGGTGTTTTCTTCCTGTCTGAAATTACAAGAAATGTGAGGATTCTTCTTTCTCCAGTGTTATAACACAATTGAACATGAATGTACAAATCTAGGGACATAAAGGTCACATCTCGTTTGACCTCTTCCCTTCTCTTGATCATCATTTTTTAAACTTATTCTTTCCATGTATAATCAATGCAATGTGTCCGTCGTAAAAGGACAAGCAGGGATTATGTCATATCATAATACTCTTAAGATCTCGAGCACATCTCTTCTTAATTGTATCAGGGTTGCCTTCTGCATTGAAAGGGTTACCACTCTGACTATATTAGGAATTCTTATCCAGCTTTTTCTCTGCCTAGTTTAATGGGAATTTTGTGCTGTTCTCAGACCACTTTCTCAGTTCCTCTAATGAAAGAACATCTAATTTTTTCGTTTCTTGTGACCTCTAATTAATAGGAACCCCTGGCTGCTCATTTTTATTGTGTTGCTGTCATCCTTCTCGTTATGTATATTTATTATCTTACATGAGAGCGGCACAGACATTGTCCGTCATGGTGGTGCACACAAACGTCTACGATCCCATTCCCTGTCACAGCATGTTACATGTTCCCAATCCAATGTCATTACATAGTATATATAGTACTATGTGTGTATTGTGATTGTCAAGATTATCTCTGTGTTCTTTTGAAAAGAAAACCATGATCCCTTCTGCCCTAGGAGGGTGGATATCCTGAGGATGAAGGTGGGGTGTGACCATTGCAGTGCCGCAGACTGGGTTAGGGACCAGTCAGTCTGCCATTGCTCGTACTATCCAAGAATAACACCTGTCCCTCTCTTCCTCTTAACATCTGCCAAGAAAATCACAGCTGAGAGTCTCCGGAGCAGCCAGACATTGGTCCAAGCCACGAACAGCTCGCATTTATCGGTAATTGAAGTCCTCTCACAGTTCTGAACAAACCAGGAATCCCATAGGGTGGATAAGGTTGGTACAGCTCTCGACCCGTCATGGAAAGCAGTTATTATCGCTTAATGACTCCTCTGTGGTATACTGAAACCCAATACATTGATGACGTAAGGTGGCCACAAATCGAGAAAAATTTGGAGAAAGCCACTGAATATAGGGATTACTTCTATCTATGTGTGTGTTGCTCAGACCAGTGGAAATGAGAAGATATAGACTAGCACCCTTGTAGACAATGGGATGAGGAAAGATGGAATCGCGCGGTTTTAGTTCCCAATCCTTTTCTTCTCGAACAGATAATCACCACTAGTTGTCAGGGCACACTTTACTCTCATTCTTCTTCTCAGGAAACATACATCCTCGACTGAACAGAGGAATCGAAGGAACACTGAGATAATAACGGACTCACCACGAAATCCATCACAATAAAAAGGACACTTACTCAAGATCCAGGCCCTGTGACTGTAGGAATCTTCTTATATTTATTATCCATGCCCATTCCTTCTAAAATTAACTGATTATGGAAAGGACTAGAAAGGTGCCTTTCCATGCGGTAGCTCAAAGGCAGTTACACTGTCTTCCCCTTCCTCTGCCTGCTGTAATCTCACACAGTGGAAGGTGATGTGCACCAGCAGTGTAACCATTTGTGAATATACAGCACAGAGGCCTCTGGTAATAACATTAGAGCCTTTCTGTTTATTAGTATTTTAACATTTTTAAAAGTTGATGTAAAGAAGCCATGGATAGATTGATAGAAATCCAGACACTGTGACTGGGTAATCTTCTTATATCTGTTATCCATGGCCTCCTCCTTCTAAAATCAACTTCTAAAATATGTTGATAGCCTGAAAGGCTCCAGTGGGTGTTTCCAGGCTCTTTAGAGCTGTAGCTTCACAGGCTGTTACAAGAGCAGAGCAGGTCTCTTCCCCCTAAACCTCTTCCTTTCTGCTGCTAGATTGCATAGGATGAAGAGGGAGAGAGCAGGGGGAGGAACTTGTTCTGCTCATTGTACCACCTGTGCATCTACAGCATTGAGGGCTCTCGAAAACCCTCCAGGCCCCCTTCAGGCTTATTTGAATAAATTTGTGTTTAGTTGAGGTTAGAAATAGGAGGATTCATTCGCTGGTAGGTGTAATTCTGCCCAGGTCAAGAAGTCCCCAGCTGGCACAGTCACTGCAGCTACCCACAGGTTTTTTTATAGATCTGGCTAGGACAAGGCACCATCATAACTGGCGCATTCAACACCAGCATATGATAAATGTGCCCTGTATAGGTAAAGAGTATGGAAAGGGCTCATGGGTTGAAGTACAGCAGATAACACCAAATTCAGAAATCTTTGCACCTTTTGACTCTGACCAGTGAGCCTCATAATAGGCACATACTTCCGGCCTGTTAAGATCACTGTTCAGCACTCTTAAATTATCATAAATTGAGCATTCCACCAATTACATAACGGAGTTCACAGATCACCTTCACTCCCCCTGCACATTGACCTTGCACAGTCAGAGCATGCCCATTTGCCCATCGTTTCCTGCAGCAATTGGGTTCATCAATTATTATTCCCAGATATCATGTATATTTCTTACTTATGTTTTTGCAAATATCAACACATTAGGCACATTGTTTCCAGGTTTATAAATTTCTGTCTGTGCGGTCCATCTGACACCGGAACACCCCTTTCAGTGCAGAATTTCGTGTTGCGTCGGGTATAGCGCAGCCCGCAACACAAATGAACAGTTGCACATAAGAAATGTAAGAAGATAAGTTTTGTTTTTTCCCCCCCGGAAGGTACAGGAAAAATGATAATAATCTCCCGTGTGTTCAGAAGGAGGACCCGGCGCAGTACATTGTATACAAGATTTATTAGATTCATAAAATCATTTAAAACAAAACGCGTTTCGGACCCGGACCGGATCCTTCATCAGTGGCATAAAAGAATGTGCAAAGTCAGACAGAAAATTGGTGCCTTCAGCAAAACCGACTTAAAGGGGTTATCCGGGTTTTAAAAATTTCTTATGGCTGGGCTGGGGAGGGCTAGTTAAACATAATAAATATGTACTTACCTCGTCCGGCGCCGGGGCTCGGAAGCCACTCACAAGGAGCTTCTGGTCCGCAATGTGGCCGGCTCCTCCCATCCGTCCCTATCTCTCAGCGTTGTAAGCGCTGGGAGATGGTGTCGGTTGGGAGCTTCCGTGCTGGCCCTGTGCGCACCTTGTAATGATGAAAACTGCGAGCACGAGAAGACCGACCCGCGTGGGTACATAGCACGCACCAGGGACAGGAGGTAAGTACATGGTATTGTGTTAAATAGCCCTCCCCAGCCCGGCCATAAGAAATTTTTTAAACCCGGATAACCCCTTTAATAAACACAGCACTTGATACCCCCCTCCTGGATGGAGACCAGCCCCCTGCTCACCTTAGGGCCAACACAATCCTATAAATCTCTTTACATTCTTGTATCTGGATGCAGTAAAATATTTCCTAACTCACAAAAAAAAAGAGTAAAAAAAAATAGTAGCAGCTACTTATCCCTGTGACAAGGAGAAAGTCTCTGGCACACGTAGCGCACACACAGATTCGGTTACCGGAGCTGGCTCCTGACACGAGCGCATGCAGATGTTTTCTCGTAATAGTGTCTGTCACTGGAACATAACCCGCTCGCAGGCTGCTTATAAACCGGCTTTATGGCTTTGGTAACTATACGTGTTTTATATAGCACCAGTGGCAGAGTTTGCTTGTTAACACTTTCGTGCGCCAATGCAATACGCAAATTACATCGCACAGAAATTTTCAGGATACTGATATTATACTTTTTTTAATTATTATTTGATACTATACCCTAGATTTTATTTATTACTGTACAACTACAGCGATAGGAGAACGATTTGTTGTTGTCTCTCTTACCCCTCCTTCTTATATGGCTTTTTATGACCTTGGGAGCTCAGACCCTATATACAATGACATCTACTGATGATATTGTCAGGTGTATATACAGTATATACACATTCAAGCTTGAAGATTTTGCATATTCTCTCCGATTATGATATAGATTCTGATTTCGTAGTGAAAAACCGACTGCAAAAACTTAACCGTGTAGATGCAGCCTTAGAAGACATGTGGATCAACAATGGGCTACATATCCGAATTCTGCAAGGAGAAATTTTCCCCCTTACGCCACCTCCAAGTCATGTGGGCATGAAGGCAGGGCTGATTCTAGCCTTTTTGCTGCCTATGGCGAAAATTGAAAATGCTCAACCACCCCCCCACCCGATGATGCTACCTCACACACTAGTAGTTAGTCAGTGACACAGACATTAGTGACATCTAGTATCTTACAGGTGATGATCTGTTCCATCAGGAAGAAGACTTCTTTACGATTTCTCCCAGTCATGATTTATCTCTGCTGAATTCACAGTCAAATGTCTTCATCTCTATGCAGCACAACTCCACACTGCGCCCCTAAAAATACCTCAGTCACTTACATTATATAGTGCTGTATTCTTAAATACACAACATGACTGAACACACGATTCCCCACATAAAACATACTTTATATAGTCCCCCAAACAAATTATAGTATATACAGCGCCCACAATTTATTATACCAGCCCCCCTCTACTACAGCACCCAGCTAATTTATATGCATATCTGGTTTATTTATATACAGTTTCCCTAATTTATTTATAATGGCCCCCATATACATACTCCCAAATTAAATTATATACAGTGCTCCATATAAGGCCACTCAGTTTAATTAAAATACAGCCCCTACATAAAGATCCCCCATTTACAGTTTATAGAGTCATGGCACACACAGCCTTCCACAGGATAAACACAGTCCCCCCAGGATATACACAGCCTCACCCTCAGGACATACACAGCCCCCCCCCCCCCCAGGACATACACAGCCTCCCCCCTCAGGATATACACAGCCTCCCCCCTCAGGATATACACAGCTTCCCCCCTTAGCATATACAAAGCCTCCCCCCTTTAGGATATACACAGCCCCCCTTAGGTTAATCACAGCCTCCCCCCTCAGGATATACACAGCCCTTAGGATATACAGTACACAGCCTCCCCCCCTCAGGATATACACAGCCAACCCCCTTAGGATATACACAGCCTCCTCTCCCCCTCAGGATATACACAGCCTCCCCCCTCAGGATATACACAGCCTGTCCCACTTAGGCTATACACAGCCACCCTCCCGCAGGATATACACAGCCTGTCCCCCTTAGGATATACACAGTCCCCTCCCCTTAGGATATACACAGCCTCTCCCCCTTATGATGTACAGAGCCTCCCCCATAGTATCATATGCCCCCTCCTCCCCACCCAAAAAATAATAAACCTTGTACTTAACTCCAGAACCCGGCGCTCCCCTGGAGCTGCTCGTCTTTTTCTCCTGACGTTGTCACACCGCTCTGCCTATCAATTACATTGGCGCCAGTGTATGATAAATGTGCCCCAAATTTTTTATTTCAATGTATCAGTCCTTAATGGAGACAAAAAGTTTTATTTTCTATAAAGGGAAATTATGTTCAAGGGGTTTTCCAGGTCTTCTATAAAACCCTGTAGGGGAAGATTTAACTGATAGCAAGTCTCATGTCTGGACAAGAAGTTAGCTTCTCTTTTCCTTTCAATGAAACTCACATCAAGACCGGACGTGTTGGTAGAAGTGGAATCACGAGGATATAAAATCACATATTCTGCCTCCATTACCCATTGACGCTCTGTCACTGACCTCATCAATAAGCTTCAGACCATGCAAGTGTGAGACGTTTATTTTTACAAACACCAAATTTGATGATGGTAATTAGTCTGTGATTATTCATTATCTTAATTGACCGATGACGGTGGAGTCAGGGAGTCTGCACCCACAATTAATAACTAAGTACTAAGTAAGGACACAGCTGTAATGGAAGCAGAGAAAGCAGCCACTTCCAGGCCATGGCTCACTCTACAATGAAAATATACTAGTATTATAAATCTCGCAGGGGTGGGGGCCCCTGTAATGAATTGTGCATAGGGGCCCAAGAGTTCAGCCACTATGATGCCGACTTCCAACATCAGCTCTGTCCTTTGCCCCTCTGACTTCTATGAGAATCCCAGTATTTCTCATATACAATTCCAGAAGTCGGCATCACAGGACAGCTAAGGGGACTGGTGGTACCTCATTCGGCCAATAGTGATGGTTCCAGTAGTTGGATTCCCCTGATATTGTCTTTTATAAAAGAAAATCCTTTAGGTAACTCTGTGGTCAACAGTTAACCCTGGAGGTCTGCCTAACCATAACTTGGTGTGAATTGTTAGTTGCGGCATGCATTTATATTCCAGGATTGTAGCTGGACTTGGTGCACTCATGTGTGAAAGGATAGAGAAGAATCCATGACCTTATAGCAGGTACCTAGTTTCTGGTTAGATATTTTTCAGAATCCTGTATATGGATTTTGGCTACTCAATTTTAAGCCAGGGCTACTCGGACATTTTTGTTTTTGCTTTGCAGAATTGATTGTCTTGGCTGGGTTTCTGCTGTCAATATCATTATCCTAGGCTCTCTGTGTTTCTTAGATGGGGGTTGAGTAATACAGGGCCTAGAAAGTCAGTTGCTAGGGGTAGCATCCAAGGGCTGGATAAATTGCTGATGCTCAGTTCACTTAGGGCTGGTTATTGTTTCTTCTGGGACTTGTGGAAATCGTGTCTGTTTTCCTCTTACCTGTAACCAGCCTCTTACCTGCCTGACCCAGAAACCTGAATAGCCAGGTTGATCTGTAATCCTTTGTTCACTCAACCTGAGCCAGAACCCCGTAAACCCCAGTTATATCTTATACCCAGAACCTGCTCCTGACCCTTTATCTTGTACCTGCTCCTGCTGTTTCTGGAACCTATACCTGTCCTGTTCTGGAGTAACGGCAATCCTGTATCTGTTCCCAAATGTCTTAGTAGGGATTGTCGACCACAAGACCCTAACCACTAAGGTTTGCAAGGCTTATTATATATATGACAGGTGAGTATAGGGCCTGTACCCCCTCCTCTACTATGACAATATTGTAGTAAAAGGGATGAACTGGGAAACAGTTTGAATGCACAGATCAAAGAGCACAGAAATGTGAGAAGACTCGCTCAAAGTTCCAAGTCCAGCTACAATCCTGGAATGTAAATTATTTTTTAACAATGCTGATAAATAACAACACCCACAAATGTATGGTTATACAGATCTCTAGGGACAATACCTATCACTGTCTGCAGCTTTATATGGTCAAAACTGACAAAACTGTATATAACCGCTGATCATTTTAGGGCTGTTGTCATTGTAGACAGGTTGGTTTATTGACTTTTGATAAATGGTGTCATGTGATTGGAAACAAGGGGGCAGATTTACTTACCCGGTCCATTCGCGATCCAGTGGCGCGTCCTGTGTGGAGGATTCGGGTCTTCCGGCGATTCACTAAGGGAGTTCCCCCGACTTCCACCAGGTGTCGCTGCTGCGCTGAAGTTCATCGGAATGCACTGAAGTTCACCAAGCCGGGCCGGGTGCAGGTAAGGGTATAGCGCAGCCGCAACACAAATGAACAGTTTGCACATAAAAGAATGTAAGAAGATAAGTTTTTCCCCCCCGGAAGGGTATCAGGAAAAAATGATAAAGGAAACAGTTTGAATGCACAAATCAAAGAACACAGAAATGTGAGAAGACTCGCTCAAAGTTTCAAGTCCAGCTACAATCCTGGAATGTAAATTTTTGTATTTTTGTATTTTTTAACAATGCTGATAAATAACAACACCCACAAAGTATGGTTATACAGATCTCCAGGAACAATACCTATCACTGTCTGGAGCTTTATATGGTCAAAACTGACAAAACTGTATATAACAGCTGATCATTTTAGAGCTCTTGTCATTGTAGACAGGTTGGTTTATTGACTTTTTATAAATTGGAAACATTCACATCATGAAATATTTCAAATCTATGTTGTTGCCATCCCCTAATTCTTACTTTAGGATCGATCTTTATATATGAATTGATTTGCCTTTAATATATATGGAGTTTGAAAGGTTTTCCTATTGATCCATTAATTCACAATCCTGATCCAAGCCATCAGTCCGTATAAGTGGCCATTTCAGCAGCGCGTTTCGCGTTGAAAGAGGCCGTCTACGTCCGAGGACCTGCGTTCGGCCCATCCATCATGCCTCCTTAACTTTGCTAATGTCCTTCATCTCTTCCCAGTCTCCCATCCAAAGTCCTGGTGACTGCAACATCTGGCCGCTCTCCCTCAATCAATAAGTTCTGCGTAAAGTTTTTTCCTTCCAGCCCCGGCATAAATTATCCCTAGAATATGCAAATGGTAATAGCTAATGTTAATTGCGAGGTCCAAGCGGTAATTAATTTTTTTGCCGTTGATAATTATCAATCACTCGGAGAAGAATCTCTAAAAAGGCGTCAGGAGTCATCTACAAAGTGATTCTCAGGAGGAGTATCCCAGACAGGCTTCTAGATTGTCAACCCTTTCACTGCCTCCGCAAACCAAAATCATCGCCATGAAGGAGAACGCAAAGTTTCTAGAAGGTTAGAAAATCAGAGAGGAAGCTACACTGGACTCACAGGGAGTCATGGTAGTCCTGCAGGAGATGGCCTCAGGTCAAGTAGGTCCGTTCTTATTGACTATACAAGCAGTGGCGTAACTAGGAGAGGCAGAGAGCTACTGCATGGGGCCCCCCTTCCCACTTAAAAAATATACATATTAGTATGCTCACACATACGAGTTACAATCACATATAACTACACTCTTGTGCACACACAGCATATACACACACATACAGTGCCATATGCAACACACTCACATACAGGAGCTCGTTTACTTACCCGGTCCATTCGCGATCCCGCGGCGCGTTGTCCGACGTGGATTCGCGTCCTGCCGTGAGTCACGAAGGTCGTGCGGCCGATATCCTGCATGTGTCGCTGCTGCACCGAGGTCCGCCGAGTTCACCATCTTCTTCCTGGTGCATGTAAGTGCGTGTCAAGTGACACAATTTATTTTTAAAATTCGGCGATTTTTCCGATGGCCACACTCCCCATTTCTGTCGCGTGAAAGCCAGCGCCGATGCAACTAAATCCGATCACGTGCGCCAAAATCCCTGGGCAATTCGGCGCAAATCATAAATCGGCAGGAAACCCGACGAAAGTGAGCGATTAGTAAATGAGCCCCACAGTGTATACAGACACCATATACACATCACAGATACTGGATATATACATCACATATATGTTATATACATATTATTCTGGACAATGTGCAGTACAATATAGATATAATGGTGCACATCCTCCATTCTTTATTGTGTCAGGTCGGATGACGGGGCTCCCTGACACTGCGGGCCCCATAGCGGCTGCTATGGTTGCTACCGCTGTAGTTCTGCCCCTGTATACAAGGACAGACTACAGATTTAACAAGGATATTATACAACCAGAAATGTATAAATTTACTGACATTTAACCCTGTACTGTTCTGCTCTAGACATTACCCAGGGCCCCAGTGCATGAAGCCCTTTAACATAATTGCACTGGAAAACCCCAAACCAAGTCCATCTTGATAAACCAAGGACATTAGATCCAGGCACCGTGACTGTGGTATCTTCTTATATTTGTTATCCATGGCCTCCTTCCTTTAAAAACAAATGTAAAAACGATGCTAATAAGCCTGAACGGTTTCAGGGGATTTTACCCCAATAGCTTCACATGCTGTTACACTGTCTCCCTCTCACACCTCCCTCCTCAGCAATTCTTCCCTACCAATGCCTGCTGTAATCTCACACAGTGGGATCTCACACTCCCAGAGCCTTTCTGACACATTTGCATAATTTTAAAAGTTGATTTTGGAAGGATGTCATGGATAAGAAGATTACCACAGTCACAGTGCCTGGTTGTACGAGTTAGTACCCCTGGGCCCTGGGCTGCATGAATATTACAGCCCCTACAAGTCTGGAATCACTTCCTACATATGGTGCTAGAATCAGCTTCTTGGAGAATGGAAGATGTGTCCCTTCTGCAGCTTTTAATCTGTCGTTTCAGGGCTTTTGGACCTACAAAAGTCCCAAAATGGCTCTTGTGTACTTGTGTATTGAGAGCAGGAACAGATGTATCAGGATTTCAGGGTTGAAGGTCCTTCTCAGTATAAAATTTATTGAGTGGTTTGAGTGTCCATGGACCCCCTAGAACAGTGATGGCAAACCTTTTAGACACCAAGTGCCCAAACTACAACCAAAACCCATGTATTCTTCACAAAGTGCCAATATAACTATTTAAGCAGTAACTTATTAAGGCACCTGAGGACACCGATACAGTAGAAAGAAGAAGAAGAAGTTTCCTAATATCAATTCACCTTCCTTTCAGAGTCGTGGGCTGCTTGGGACTGCTAAAGGCCTTGAGTCCTGTCTGCCCATAGAGAGGACTCTGAGTGCCACCTCCGGCACCCGTGCCATAGGTTCGCCACCACTGCCCTAGAAGGCTTGGGCCCCTGGCTACCGCCCAAACTGCCTATATTACAATCCACTACTGCCCCTGGTTTATCAGGCTTTATTTTGGTGGTAGATTTTCTTTAAAAATATATACCTATCACCAAGTATAAAATGCCACCAGTTCCGTAAATAATTTGACAGCGATCAAGATGTCTTGTATCTTAAAACACCCATTGCCAGAACATCACAAAGTGCTGAGAGAGGAGCTCTGGGGGTGCGTTGACATGTTCAGTTTTTCAGATGCATTTTTCAAAGCCAAAAGCCGGTGTGGATCATAATGAGTGAGAACATATCACTGAGAGAAGCTGCTGCTCCTAGTTTGGACATCGAAAACTGCATCTGAAAAAACTCAACATGTGAACGCGCCCTGAGAGCAAGGACAACTCCCTGGGTGATGCAAAGGTCAAGTGCATGCACAATGAAGCCGGGGTTTCCTACTGTGCAGGTGCCCAGAGTGCCGGAGACGAGTCTGAATCACCGCGGCCATGGGCAGAGATGTTACAGGGCGATTTTGGACACTAATGCTGAGGACCTGTAGTTGGTCTAGTGTGCCTATCGGTAGGTTAGATTGATAGGTTCCCTTTAAGTTGCAGATGTTTGTCCAGCACCCTGACTATGCTAAAAGTAAAATTCTGATGACTAACATTTCCCTGATAGATCTGCAGAGGAAAATCCTATTGTCCGGCTATTAATGAGAAGTAATAAGAATATACGGCACATAGTGGGTCACACTAGAAGCACAGAAGGTGTTGGGTACAAGACAGGTGTAAAGTGAACGATTCCCCCCATCCAGTCTAATGGATTGATTTCTCCGGGATTTAATGGCGTCTTCCGGGGGCTCCTCCTTTTCTATCCGCATTGATCGTGGTCAGAAAAGGGATGTGGCACTCATCCCTGTGTGAATTATGTGGGCAGAGTAAGCTAGTAAACCCACCGAGAGCATAAAGCTGTCACCTCCCTAGAAACCTTTTTTGTGTATCTGATGGGTGAAATATGATTATCCATGACTGGTAAATGGATTAACCTATTAAAGTCATAAATCAGCGTCTACCTTCACCTGCCATAGAGAACAACTCATTTCACTTTAGCACAGGGCAGCCGCGAGGTTTCCATTATATCTGAACCTCACCTTTTACTTACGACAGGATACTTATGTTTTACATAGACTTTATGGCTTGCTGTCTCTTTCTCAGGACCTTGACACATTTGTCTGTCAATTATGAGATTAAAGGGGTTGTCTGTGTCTAAAAACAGGCTCTGCTTTTTCCATAAACAATGGGCTGTATATGGTATTAGGGTTCAGTGGATCTGAACCGAAAAGTACCAAACTTTGGGAGTTCGCGTCCCCTGGCCATGAACTTTGGCTCCCATATAATTAACCTGCTGGCGACACAGGGCACCACCATTTTGGTGAGGATTGCCCCTCTCCAATGACACCATTGAGAATGACGCCCTTTCCCAAAATGGTGACTTTGTCAGTGGCATTTAAACAGTTAACACCCGCAATTAGTGCCAGCACTAATCGTTGGTGTTATTGGTTGGGGTCTGAACCCGGACAGAATTTTTAAATTTGGGTCCACTCATCACTATATGGTATTGCAGTGCCAAGACCTTACCATAAATACAGTTCCAGAAGAGAGTCATTTACATATATACAGCACAAGAACCAAGCCCAGTACTTATGGTAAATACAGCACAATAGCCAAGTTCGCACATAAAAACTGCACCAGAACCAAGATAAGAAGAAAAAATGCACCATCAAACCAAGATAAGTAGAAAGAACAGAGCACAAAACCCAAAAATACAGCAGCAGAACCCCGTGCAGTAAATTGATGCAGGAACAGAATCCAGTTCAGTGAATAAATACAGAACCAGAACCTTGTTCAGTAAATAAATGCAGAAACAGAAACCAGCTAAGTACATTAAAAAAAAGCTCAGTGTAAAATTTTTGGGATCAGAATTACAAGCTTATGGAAATTACCAGCACTTACAATAAATGTGGTGAGTGTCCGACTGCTGTGACCCCCACCATATGAGGATTGATAGTCCATATAGTCCATACCCTGCTCCTTATCTGCTGGTGTACCAGGGAAATTTACCACTCGAGACTGAGGGGTGTACTGTATATGGTGCCGAGGGCGGCCATATTGGTTGTGTTGTAACAGGGTTACAGTTTTAGAATCCAAAACTAAACTTGTTTATATAAAACTCAACCCTCCCCGACCTTAATTTCACGGTGCGTAACACAGGGTTTCCGAGACAGACTGTAACAGAGTGTGAAAGGCAAACACAAACACGCGGTCATTAGAAACCCTAATGCCCTGCCCTGACATCTTCTCATAACAGTACAACATCTTCTGCCAAAGTAAACCAAGCCTCTCTCCCAACGCCCCCAAATTGGCTGCTAATTGCAAGCAGACGCATGTATTTAGATGAGGGCTTGTGGGAGACCCTGCTTTCCTGTATGTAATTAGCTGATATAATGAAGAGACAAGACACAACTTGGTTCTTCAGACGGATAATGAGGAGACCATCGATTCTCCAGAAGTGCACGATCTATGTCTAGATAAAGGGTTAACGCACAAGTGGTTTGTCAATCCATTTTGCCTTTTTGGGTGGCATTGCCTAATTCAAGGGGATGACACTTAAAAATATATTTTTTTTAAATGTAACATTTTTCACACTTATATTTTTCACGCACGTGATCTGCGCTTGCTTTTGATGCACACAACTTGCATTGCACTCTGACCCATTATAATCAATGGGTTTTTTCAGACTTGCTTTATTTTTCACGCACACATGCACGTTTTTTTTAACCCACAGTTCAAATTTCAGAAGGCTCTACTTTTGCAAGTCACTCGTGTGAAAAACGCACCATACAAGTCTATGGAGATGCATCAAAAACGCACCGCACTCTGAGACACATGTCCAATGCAAGTGCAATGCGTTTTTTACGGATCAATTGCCATAGAAAACATAGACCTCAGTCCCGAGTCCTTTTCATGCGTGTTACCTGTGCGTGAAATAAACAATGAAATTGCATTGAAAACACTAAAAAAAACGTACATGAAGAACTTAGACACTGAACAAACTGAAACTGAAAACTGATGGAACTTTTTCACTGACCAAACCCTGATCAGACTCTGACGTGATCTGCAACGCAAGTGTGAAAGAGGCCTAAGAGATCCTCCAGTTTTAGCATTTCACACGAAACTCATTGAGGGACATGAGTCTCACCCTCCCCACAAGTTTTTGGCTTTCTCCGATCCACTCACCACTATGGGAAAAAATAGGATATGTGGGGCACCGGCCCTTCACTTGTCTATGCAGATGGGAGAGGTGAGCGCTCACCCCTCCTCTCTCCAGTGCGGCTGTATGCTTCCAGCATTCATGTGCACGGGGCTTTACTAAGAGCGCATTGTAAAAGTACATTGCACCAGCTTTCATATATTTGGGCCATTGACTTGAGTATAAGCCTAGGGTGGGAAATGCAGTGGTTGTAGCCTTCCCTCTCTAATGAACAGCCCAGCAGTCTCCCCCACTAATGAAATGCCAGGAAACCTCCCCCAGTAATAAAATGCCCAACAGTCTCCCCCAACGAATGTAATGCCCAGCACCCCCCCCCCCGTAGTGAAATGCCCGACAACCTCCCCAACTCATGCTCAGCAGCCTCCCCCAGCAATGTAATTCCCAACAGCCTCCCCCAGTAATAAAATACCCAACAGTCTCTCCCACTAATGAAATGTCCAGCATCCTCCCACAGTAATGTAACACCCAGTAGCCACCCCCAGTAATTAAATGCCCAGAAGCCTCCCCCAGTAATGTAACACCCAGCAGCTTCTCGCAGTAATGTAATGCCCAGCAGCCTCCCCCAGTACTGTAACACCCAGCAGCCTCCCCCAGTAATGTAACACCCAGCAGCCTCCCCCAGTACTGTAACACCGAGCAGCGTCCCCCAGTAATGTAACACTCAGCAGCCTCCCCCAGTAATGTAACACCCAACAGCCTCCCCAGTAATATAACACCCAGCAGACTACCCCAGTAATGTAACACCCAGCAGCCTCCCCCACTAATGTAACACCCAGCAGCCTCCCCCACTAATGTACTGCCTCACCCTATAATAAAATGGCTAACAGCAGCCCCCCTATAATAAAATGGCTAACAGCAACCTCCCCCACTAATGACATGCCCAGCAGCACCTTGTTATACACAAAAAATAAATTAAGTACTTACCTCCGCCGCTCCCTGCAGCTCCTCTTCTCTCTCAGCTTCTTGTGTAACTGGGCGTCATAGTCTATGCTCAGGCAGAGTGCATGGGCTCGCCTCTACCCAAGAGAGAAGAGGAACTGCGGGGAGCACATAAGGTAAGTAAACATTTTTTTAATATACACATACTTATACTTGAGTATATACGGTAGTTGAATTTTATTTGGATGGAAAACTGCTTTCTGTATAACAGGTGTTCTTCACTTCAAAGATATACAATATTATAGAATCTCACTAGAATGTGACATCATGACCTCATAAATCTTTGCTGATCTTGAAGAAGAATAGTCAGATTTCCCTTTAGCATTTCCTCTACAGAACATCACTTTCGCCCTCCTGCTGTGCGAGGAGTCTTAGCATTGATTCATTCATGTGAATGAGGATGTACTACACATCTGTAATAGCAGGAGGACTGGAGCGTAACTGCAGGTGTAAGAGTAAGGTCCACTTCACTTCTCCATTTTGCTTTTCTATTGGTTTATTTTATTTAAAAAAAATTAAAACAAAACTGATTGGATCCTTTAAGATTCCATAATTCCCATAGTAGTTTACAGGTTCTGTTAAGGTTGGTTTCCGCTTTGTTATTTAAATTAAAAGTCTAAAATACAATAATATTCACCATTTCA
The DNA here is from genome assembly GCA_019512145.1 of Engystomops pustulosus. NCBI lineage: Eukaryota > Metazoa > Chordata > Amphibia > Anura > Leptodactylidae > Engystomops > Engystomops pustulosus. The sequence continues at coordinate 16,082,062 of CM033646.1, read as the reverse complement.
TCTGCTATTCCTGACATTTTTGGAATGAGCATTCCCTGAATAGAACTAAAAGAAATTAAACTGGATAGATTAAAGGCGGCAGATTAACAGATAATAAGTGAAATAAACGGAATGTGAAGTGTCTGTTATTTAATCCATTAAGTGGATGGATAATTTACTTTCCATTTATTTATTTTGAATCTGTTTTTAGATGTTCAAATATAGAAAACAAAACCATAGCAGGATCAAGATATAGGATAGCATCAAAAACTGCATGCAGGGGCCACACAGGGCAGTGTGCAGTGCATAGCGGGTCTTTGTCCCGTGGCCTTATGTTTCCGCTCCGTCTTCCTACCTCTTTGCTGTTCTCACCGGGATAGCCCTCGATGTACAGTATGTGCCAATGTTTCGCTATGGAAGAACATGTACCCAACTTTTCTTGCAAGAAAAGGTGAGTACATGTTTGTTTCTTCCACAATAAAATACTAGCACATGCATCGAGGGAGGAGAGGGAGGGGTTCAGGGGATTCTACAGAATTGTGATTATTGCCTACTGTAGGGGCACAGTAAATATTACCTACTATGGGGGCACTGTGACTATTGGCTACTGTGACATAACTGACTGTTTGCTACTGTGAGGGCACTGTAACTGTTAGCTATTGTGTGGGCACTGTGGCTATTGGCTGCTGTGGGAACACTGTAACGATTGGCTACTGTGGGGGCACTGTGACTATTGGCGGGCACTGACACAATTGGCTACTAGTTGACACTGTGACTACTTGCTACTGTGCTACTATGTGGAGGCACTGGGGCACATTTACTTATCCGGTCCCTGCGGATTCCCGATCCGGACTGGACAACGAGGATGAACTTTGCCACGATTGTGCACCCGATATCCTGCATGTGTCGCTTCCCTGATCAGGTCCACCGGAGTTCACCTTCTTCTTCTCAGTGAATGTAAGTGCATGTCTTGCGACACAATTTTTAAGTGAAATCCCGCAGTATGTCCGAATCCGTCGTATGCCCCGACGGCCCGCCTCCCCGATTTGTGTCTCATGAAAGCTGTCGTGATTGCGCCAAAATCCGATCGCGTGTGCCAAAAACCCCTTTTAAATCCCTGTCCCAACAGCGCAAAACGGAAACCTTCAGGATGTCCGACGAAAGTGCAGTCCGCGGGCCCTTAGTAAATGAGCCCCACTGTGACTATTTGCTACTGTACAGGCATATACTAACTGTGCCGGTTTCTCTGGTTATTTAACATATGTCCAGCTTTGTGGTTGCCATCAAATAGTTTATTGTAAGGGTGATGCTGTATAAATATAACTACTTAACAGTTTGAGTAGATAAATTTATACCGATAAAATGACATTCGGCTGATGTGTCCCCTTTGACACCCCTCCTTTAGAACCTTTTCTCACTATTTCCTTTTCTCCATCTGACTATTAATCAGAAAGCCCTGGGTCTGAATACTGACATAATCTAAGAACCTACGTTAAATTTTATACACGGATTGTTGTCCATTACGAGAAAATTGTGCATGCGCTAGTTTGTGCTAGATTCATCCCATATAAGTTAATGAAGGTTAATTATTAATGTCTTTGGATGATTTCAGTGCCGGCGCTACTGTTTAACTATAAAACAGGGACTCCTTTCATCATATATCCCTGTGATGAAAGGAGTCCCATCCCCAGCAGTGTGTTAGTCTGTGATGCAGGACTCTGGATGGACCATGGTTCACGGACTGATCTTGCCAAGTGTGAACCTCCCCTAATTCACCATAGCGTGAACTGAACATTGTAAATGGTCTTCCCAAAAACCTGCTTCTTACAATCAACAGCAGATGTTTTGTTCGATTTTTTGGAAATTGTTACTCTCCCGCCCGCTCTGTACTGTCCATGTACTGTATTCGCTAGATCCCTGAAAACCATGTTTACACGTGGGCGACTCGAATGAGAGAAGACGGGTGTGGAGAGGAAAAAGGTGCAGCCGAGACGGGTGACCTGGCTCTCCTCCTCAGGGCCTCTGCAAACAGCTGTGCAGGGTTAAAAAATAAAAAAAAAACTCCATGCAATTTAAATACCCCAATCCAGATGTGCTGTGCATACACACCCAGAATGTCTTGTGCACGGTTTATTTTGTTTTCTGAAACTATTTTTCACCAGCCTGTTTTCTCAGCTGGAAAACTTCTGGGGTAATGTTTTCAAAAAAATATTACATTTGGCATTACAAGAAAACAGAGCCTTTAAGACATTAAAAGGACAATGTCCTTGTTGCTCTTGGCAGAGGGAAGCAGGGCCTGTAGGAATGTCAGAATTTTGTACCACCCAAAGAATAGGTAAGAGAGATTTTCCACTCTTAAACCCAGTTTACATGGGAATCTGAGAAGTGGTTTACACACGCATTTCTCAAGTTTCCGGTCGTTTGCGAACAGGAAAAGTGAAAGTGTCCCGTTTCTGACCTAAGTCATAGATACGCCTGACTGGAAGGGGGTCGTAAAGTAAGGCGACACGGGTATGGACTGGATAGGCTATTCCCCTTCCGGCTCATACTCACCTACTCTGCCCTTCTTAGGTCTCCACGTCTCTCATTACTATAAAAGTATTTTTATAGATGAAGACAGACATTTATAACTTGTCATAGTAAAGGGAACCTGTTTAAAAAATGTAAGTTGCGGGCAGGTTCCCATAGAGCCCTTATAGCATAAGGCAACCTTTCTTCATCTAATAAAACTCTGCTCCGAAAAGGCAAAAATTAACATTATGTGGCAGATTTACTTACCCGGTCCATTCGCGATCCAGCGGCGCGTTCTCTGTGGAGGATTCGGGTTCTACCGGGATTCACTAAGGTAGTTCCTCCGACGTCCACCAGGTGTCGCTGCTGCGCTGAAGACCATCAGAATGCACTGAACTTCACCGTCCTATCATGGGTGAAGGTAAGCGCATGTGGAGCGACACTTTTTTTTTTAATGCGGCGGTTTTCCGAATCCGTCGGGTTCTTTTACGGCCACACACCCCATTTCCGTTGCGTGCATGCCGGCGCCGATGCGCCACAATCCGATCGCGTGCGCCAAAATCCCGGAGCAATTCAGGAAAAATCGGCGCAAATCGGAAATATTCGGGTAACACATCGGGAAAACGCAAATCGGGCCATTAGTAAATGACCCCCTATTTCTCTACCTGGTATCCAGGCGGAGAGTCTAGAGAGTCTACTTTCCCAACGTCATCTGGCTGTTGGCTGAATTATCACACGGCGCATACGCGGCTTCACTGCTTCCGCACATGGCAGCCGTAGGCATTTGTGTAATAATTCAACCAATAGCCGGCTGACGTGGGGAAAGTAGGTGTAAGCAAGGCTCTGACTCGCTTATATGTATACGCCCACCTCAACTGGCTAGACTCTCTGCCTGATATCCATGTTAATTTTTGCCTTTTCGGAGCAGAGATTTTATTAGATGAAGAAAGGTTGCTCTTATGCTATAAGGGCTCTATGGGAACCTGTCTGCAATGCATTTTTTCAAACAGCGGTGACAGGTTCCCTTTAAAGGGGTTTTCAGGATTCAGTGGAAATACACAGGGAGGTGGGCGCAGGGTGACCACCCATTACTCAATCTGCTCCGACTCCAACACATCCAACGGCAAGGGCTCCATTCTTTATATATACAAAAGAATGAATGCTCTCCGGTTCACCTAGAAACACACCATATAGACCGGATGAAACAGCTGCTGAAGGGGTGCGAAACGCGTTGTCTGTTCTGTATATTTTATTATCCTTCAATAAATGGATTTATACCTCTGGGAAGCCTGACTGTATTTACAACACCAGAATGTTCCTGTTTTTCCATCGACCAGAATGTTCCTGCGACCTGCCATCAGTTTGATTTCTTCATGTATACATTCGTAGATGGTGGAGAGATGCTGGGTATCCCAAGACAACTGATAAGTAGTGTTGACTGAGCTTGTTGAAGTTCGGGTATGGTGACTTCAGATTATTGTGTCACCCCCTCATCCTCATAGACTGTAAGCTCTTGTGTCACCCCCTCATCCTCATAGACTGTAAGCTCTTGTGTCACCCCCTCATCCTCATGGACTTATTTTATTTGTATATGTTCCCCATAGTCTGTAAGGCGCTATGAAATTTGATGGCGCTAAATAAAGAAAGAATATTATTATTAATGTTACTGCGCTATAAGATGCTATGGGTATCCAGATGCACTTATTCTCTCTGTGCTATAGGATGCTGTGGGTATCTAGATGAAGTTAATGGTCTACATTTATTAATAGTGAGGCAAACTGTGCTATGTGTACAGTATACCCATGTAGTTCTTTACACTGCCCTGAAAAGGGCAATTATTTAAATTTCTATCTGCCCAATAAAGGGCAATTATTAAATGATTAATCACATGACCCATGGCTCTCACAAATTTTAACAGGGTAAGTATAATATGGATGACCTTATTAGGGTGTTATACTTACCCTTGTAAAGTTTCATATGAGTGGCCAACTCTCTTAAGAACCTTTTCATGAGCAAATGATCATCAGAAATTTACTTTTGCTTATTATGGTTATGTTTTACTTCAAGAATTTCTCAATTTTAAACTACCTATTTAGACTGGGCCAAACACTTTACGATGAGTAGATCATAATTCGGCTGTATTTCTAACTTTTAAATGAAAGCTATACATAATCCACAAATATCGCTCATGGAAATCAGATTTTAAAGTGGATTGTTATTCCTTTTATTGTGATGGGTATCCCCAACAATAGCTTCCTGTTGTTAAAACTTCAAGTGTTTAATTCCCACAGCTCCTCCACAGCGGAACTTAAGTATTACATGTTCGGTCCTCCATCCAAAACAAACTACATTAAGATGGAGCTACTCATTTTTTAATCTTTATACCACCTGAGGCCTCTTTCGCACTGCCGTATGCTCCTCCAGACTGCCATACAGATGCACGCCGGAGAGCCGGAAGGAAGAACGCTCCTCACCCCTCCCCTCTCCATAGTGAGGCCCGATACTAGCCATGTCATTTTCCTGTGCGCAGTACGGTAAGATAACACATACACGGTGGTCATAGGTCATATCTGCGCCCAAATATCAGTCCTTCACACGTTAGTGTTAGTTTAGTCCATTGGTCTCAGATCCCAACTCACGTTTCACAACCTGAAGAATTGAGTTGTACCTGGAAATGGAGAGATCTGCTGTTTTGCATTAAGCTAAATGAACATTTTGCTAGACTGTACACTAAAATCCGGCAATGCGATGCTAGTGGGAGTTCTGGAGTAATGAGAGTAATGAAGGATTAATGCACATTACACAGGCCATTAAGCTGCTGAAGGGATAAGATAAGATAAGTAAAACCTCCCAGCTGGAGGCCCGGGGAGCTCTGTGTGAGGAGCTCTCACCCCAGCCTGGAGCACTGAGCCTCAGTAAGGCGTGAAACAGGGAGGCCGCCATCCACGTAATTGTTATTATTATTGATATCTAGCGCTTTCCATCATCATGCATCATGAGAAAATAATAGAGGTGCATAAGTAGCGGGAAAAGCCTATAATCATCCCTTCATTGGGATATACCGCTAATTGTGAAAATAGAACAACTTACTCCATGCCAACACTGATAGCTGGGGGCACGGGCACCACGGTGGTACATACTGTACGAGGCCAGGAGAGAAGGAAGAGCTACATGTGCACTGAATACTATCAAAAGAACATGGTCACACATGGTAACTAGGAGAGACAGGGCCTCTATATACACATACAGGATAAACACACACCATATACACACATACAGCACAAACATACACACAGTATATACACACACCATATATACATATACCATATACACCTATGCAGCATGTACACATTTCATACAGCAAATACACACATACACATAAGATACCAGCTATAGACATACAGCATATACATACATACAGCATAACATGCATACAGAATATACACACCACATATACATACACCATATACACCCATGCAGCATATACATATCACATATGCACACACATATAGAGCATATACACATAATATACACACATATAACAAATACACACATACATAAAATACCAGATGCAGACATACAGCATATACACACATACAGCATAACATGCATACAGTATATACACACCACATATACATACACCATAAACACCCATGCAGCATATACACATCACCTATGCACACACATATAGCGCGTATACACATAATATACACACACAGAAAATACACACATACATACAATACCATATACAGACATACAGCATATACACACATATAGAGCATATACACATCACATATGCACACACATACAGCAAATACACACATACATAAAATTCCAGATACTGACATACAGCATATGAATATACACACAATACCCCAGGGCCCCACTGACACTCTGGACCCCATAGTGGCTGCTACCCCTGTAGTTATTTCCCCGAAGAATTCGATAAAGCTTCTACAAATCTACATGTGTTCTACATGAAAGGCAAATCTTTCTGGAGTGCAGAAGTTATATCCAGGTCCAGGACCCTAATGTGGGGGCCATAAAGTATTTCTTCTCCATATGAGAAGACCACTACTATAAATAATATAATACAGGAGGGGACAGGTCCACATTTTGCATTGGTTCCCATCAGCTTTAAATTACACCTCTTATGATCGGCCAAATAAATCACGATAAAACCATAAGACGAGTTCAATTCAATATTTTCACAGTATGTTACATTTTAGGGGGGAATTAAATTGAATTTTAGTAGCACATTAGGCTTCCATTGGCTCTACTTGCCGATGTCAGCAAGGCCGATGACCTTATGATATGGATTATAGGCTCAGCCAACACTTCTCCGGCAGATGATAGGGGTGATCCAGAGGTGTCTAGTCTTAGCCTAATCCTTAGTACTAGTCTTCAAATCCTAGTACTAATCCTTCTTAGTACACATCATGGTCAAACGTTGCCAAGTATTAATGTGTATGAGAGGTCGGGGGGCAATAGCTGTGGGAAGGAGCACCCTAAAGACTATTATTATAAATGATGCAGCTCCCACTTCTATGACCTGCACTTCTCCAAAGTGCAGGTCCGCCTAACCCTAAATCTGAATGGTTTCTGGGAATGAACATCCACCTGAGGGCATAAACTCACAAGCAAGAGATCATTGATGCTACGGAGGGAAAACCAGTTCACTGTTACTATTACAGTTACTATTACAGTTACTATTACAGTTACTATTACTATTACAGTTACTATTACAGTTACTATTACAGTTACTATTACTATTACAGTTACTATTACTATTTAGCCTTGCTACAGGCAGGGGTCAATAGAAACATAAGATTGACATATGCTTCGGGCTCTTCGTACATGCTGGTCTTTTCTATCTGATGTTGTGGTCCATAACTCTGCTACCTGGTCTCCACTATGTAAGGCATCACAAACCCCACAAGTCCACACGTAACCTCCCATGTTAATGTATGCAGATGACATGGGTGACAGTGTATGCCATCAGTACCATGGACAGTGTAAAGTTCACCTATCAAAAAGTTTTACCCTAATTTTTACTGCTTTCCCTGTCACCTAAGCTGATACAGACAAGACTGATGAGGCCAGTGAATGGGTGCAACCAATTTGTTCATTTGTACGCTAAAAGGTTTGCATAACATCACCATCGGGAGTCCATACTAGGTGTAGTAGTCATTTTTCCTTGTAGTGTTTGTTGATGGTGTCAGGATGATGCAGTCATATGTAAACAGTAAACTTTTGGGAACAGGCATAAAGTACGGTTTACATTGTGGAGGAGGCCAATGCTGCTGCGGCGCTGCTTGGCCACACTCTCTTATACAAATATTCACACAACCTCACTGCCACAAAGAATAACAAGGGATGTGGCATATACAGATGACCTAACTCATATTTGCTGGGATAAGTTATGACACTTAGCTGTACATACAGATGACACCGATGAGGCCAGTGTTTGGCCGCAGATTACAGGGGGACCACCAGAGCAGCAGCGCTGGAAAGGATATGGATTGGATTGTTTCTTTGGGAAAAAAAATATCCTGAAAACCTCTTTAAGACAAAAGAACCACAGGAAAACTCTGCTAATGACTTCTTGTCAACTCTCTATGTCCACATTTCACCATAACAATAACAGTCCCGGTTTTGTTTTGCTAGATGCTGCAGTCATGTTACTGTGTAGTGCTTGGATTTCTATAGGTTTATCATTTGTACAGCATTTGTATTACATTTTATTGAACAGTCCTTATTTTGGACTTTTCCTACCTTCAAGCACTAGAGTTGGAAAACTTTAGCAGAAACTGAAATTTTATTTACAGTACAGTTCCAAAATATTAGGCAGGGAGGCAGAAAATTATGCAAATTTAGGCCTCATGCTAAATTGGCGGCCAGATCACAGCCCCCATAGAGGTCTATTGCACTTCATCATGGTGAGGTGATCACTATGGGGCTCATTTACTAAGGGTCCGAACGCCGCACTTTTGTCGGGGGCGCCGAAATGCCCCGTGATTTTGGCACACGCGATCTGATTGTGGCGCATCAGTGCCTGCTTTGACGCAACAGAAATTGGGGGCGTGGCCGTCAGACAACCCAACTGATTCGGAAAAAAACGTGGAATTTAAAAAAGAATTTGTGTCCCAAGATCAGTACTTACATGCACCGGGAAGAAGAAGGTGAACTCTGGCGGACCTCGGCGCAGCAGCGACACATGCAGGATATCAGGCACACGATCTTAGTGAATCCTAACAGACCCGAATCATCGCCGTGGGATCGCGACTAATTAAATGTGCCCCTATGTGTCTCATCTGGACATGTCCTATATTATCGTTGCTTGACAGCCGCCCAGCTTTCTATGGAGAGGGGACGGGCGAGGAGTGCTCGCCTTCCCCGCTGTCCTACACCCGGCTGCATGCTTGCTTAGGCCGTAACCCAGGTGAGCACACGCTTGTCTTCATAAGGGCTAAGGCTAAGATCACATAAATTTTTCGCCATCTGTTATAAGGTTACAGTGGGAGGATTCCCCAGGTGCTTTTACAATGGAGGCCTAAGATGTATCCATATCCAGAGGTGTAACTTGAGGGGTTGCAGCGGGTGCAGTCACAACCAGGCCCAAAAGGCCTATATGAGAAGCCTAGTACTCTAAACAGCTTCAAATTACGCCACTGGATGTATCCCATTGTTTGCTCATATATAGTCCTTTTTCTCTGCTTCCCCCTGAAACTGGGAGGAGGAGTGAAAATCAGCGGCTGCCAGTGATCGGGAGGAGCTGTAGCAGGAGAGTAACGACTAATAAGACGGATTGTGAGAGAAAGAGACACAGTGGGTGACGCCATGAGGACGGACTGAAGGAATGAGAGAGGAAGTTGTGTATATATGCAGAGGGCAGCATGGGGAGAACAGGGAAAGATACAGATACTTATACATGCAGAGACATGTCTAATGGAAGAGATTTATAAAAAAGTAGCCAACCCCTTTTATGAACCATCATCAGCATACAAGAAGAAGAAGTCCTGGAAGTGATTATCTGCACCCTACAGAACCCAGATCTCAGTTTTATGGAGTCTCCCTGGTATAGACACAAGGATTTCAGCAATTCCCTTACCCACATTAGATTTCTTCTTCATTTGTTGTTTAGAACAACCTTCCCGCTGAGTTCCAAGTACTTGTGGAAGAAGTGAAGCTGTTTCAAAGCCACAATGAACAATCATTTTATATAATATTCCTTTTTTTTTAGCATTCACTGATAAAAACTAAACTTTTGAGTCCTATATATTGAAAACAAAACTATGGGCAGCACAGGATAACACTGTTTCCTTGGATTCACGTCTGCATGGAGTTGGTATTTTGGCTCTTGTTTTCATGGGCTTTTTGCAGGTTCTCTCACACCTATGACTTGCAGATGATAAATGTGCAATGGTAATGGATGACAAATGTACTATACATCCTGATTATACTACTAATAGTAGTAGTGTAGTAGTAATATAATAGTAGTAGTGTAGTAGTAGTAGGGACACATGACTATGCAGTTACCCTCTCTTTCTCCTTGTAGTGTGTATCAATGGTGTTGGTGTCAGGATGATGTAGTTATATGTAAACAGTGGATTTTTGGGAACAGGCATAAAGTACGGTTTACATTGTGGAGGTGGCCGATGCTGCTGCGGCGCTGCTTGGCCACACTCTCTTATACAAATATTCACACAACCTCACTGCCACAAAGAATAACAAGGGATGTGGCATATACAGATGACCTAACTCGTGTTTGCTGAGATAAGTTATGATCCTGGTTTTTTACTAACCCTGCGGATAAACGCAGCTGTGACCCCCCTGATATACCGTATTGTCACATAAATATTTGTATATTATGAGAGCAAATATCATCTATTTATAAAGGGACGTTCATCGCCAGTGCGAGTGGGGGAGATTTATTATCAAGTAAAGTTTCTGAGGTAAAACTGTTCTAGTTGCCCATGGAAACCAATCAGAGCTCGGCTTTAATTTTATAAACGGCTGTGGGAAAATGAATGCTAAGCTCTGATTGGTTGCCATGGGTAACTAGAACAGTTCTGCTGTAAGAGACTTATGATATATCTCCCCCAGTTGGTCTGAATAAAAAGTTTGGGCTTTATAAATAGTATACAGTAAAGTCCATCATAAAATAAAGTAAAATTAAAGTAAAGTAAATTGTATACAATAAAGGCCATCATAAAATAAAGTAGGGTGCAGGTATCCACAAACATGAAATAATATTATACTCTGTGATTGACTAGAACCCCTATGGCACATAAATAAAAATTATTTTGAGGACCCAACTCCACTTGGGTTTGTACAGAAATACAAGGAGTGTAGGAAACCGAGCAGATGTCAGGTAACCAGAGTCCAGACATAGAAGAATCCACACACAGAAAGGTTTACCAATAACTGGCAGAGAATAACAGGCTAAAGGGGGGGGGGGGGGGGGGTCCCTGCATAATTGGCTGGCTTTGAAAAACTACTTAAAGGAAATCTACCATCTGGATGAAGGACTGTAAACCAAGCACACTGACATACTGATGTGTGCCCCTTCTGGCATATCCACTCTACTTTTAGCTTCTTATGCCCTTGTTTTTACAAAAAAAAGGGTTTAAAGACAATGGGGCACATTTACTTACCCGGTCCAGTCGCGATCCAGTGGCGGGTTCTCCGACGCTGATTCGGGTTCTGCTGGGATTCACTAAGGTCCGTGCGCCGATATTCACCAGGTGTCGCTGCTGCGCCGAGGTCCGCTGGAGTTCACCTGCTTTTTTCTGGTGTATGTGAGTGCTTGATCTTGCGACACAAATGGCTTTTTAAATTCTGCTGTTTTTCCGAATCCTTTGGGTTGTCCGGTGGCCACGCCCCCTGATTTCTGTCGCGCGAAAGTCGGCGCGATTGCGCCAAAAATCGATCGCGTGCGCCACAATTCCGTGAAATACAGCGCATAGAGGAAATATTCGGGAAAAACTCGACGGATTCGCGGCTGCGGACCCTTAGTAAATGTGCCCCAATGCATATGAACCCGAGGGGCTCCGGGCTCAATTAACAGCTATGGAGCCCAGAGCCCCTCAGGCTCATTTGCAGGATTTTTAAATCCTTTTTTGTAAAAACCAAGGCATAAGGAGCTAAAAGAAGAGCCGATCCTGCCAGAGGGGGCACACATCAGCATGTCAGTGTGCTTGGCTTACAATCCTTCATCCTGGTGGTAGATTTCCTTTAAATGGACACATTTGGTGTCATATTTAAAGAATCTCATCTTTCAGATCACATCAAGTTTGTGGTTCTGTTAGGAATAGAACTGGAGATACAGGCAGTGAAAGAAATAGGCAGGAACTTGATCTTCATCTGCAGCTTAAATCCACAACTATTTATTTAGCTGCACAAGAACCACAAGCTTGATGCAATGAGAAAGATGAGATTCTTACTTTTAATAGGACACGATGTACATAGGCAAAAAAATGACTCTTCTCTGCTCATTTTAACAAGACTTTGGAGGAGATTTTTTATTGGTAAAATTTCAATTAAAAGAGGGAATTCTAGAAAAGACATTTCATACCCTACTTGAGCGTGGGGGTGGTTTAATGGGGTAAAATATAGGGGCTAATACTTTAATGGGGTAAAACCACTTCCCTACCCCCAACCCAGCCTTGAGAGACTTTCTCCAAATAAGGTTTAACTCTGCTGGACTTTCAGGTACCATTATATTCTGGATCAACCAAAGATTGCAACTTGTTGCAGAACCCTGCCATCACTATGTAATGACAGGGTAACTAGGACTCTCACTGTCAATCACTATGTGTTGGCGAAGTAATCAGGACTCTCACTGTCAATCACTATGTGTGGGCAAAGTAATCAGGACTCTCACTGTCAATCACAGTGTGTGGGCGGAGTAATCAGGACTCTCATTGTCAATTACTCTGTGTGGGAGGAGTAATCAGGACTCTCACAGTCAACTACTGTATGTGGGTAGAGTTATCAGGACTCTCACTGTCAATCACTGTGTGTGGGCAAAGTAATCAGGACTCTCACTGTCAATCACTGTGTGACCTTGCAAATACCCAATTTTTTTTAAGATTGCGTTGAATTATTTGATGTTAAGAACAAAACCTCCTTTTCCTGATCATGACCTGGAGGTATAAGAGTGTGTAGAGGAGCGATGCTCTGCAGCTGCAGGGCTGTGAATGCTTCCTGACACTGGACATGTGTGCTGGGAAGGCAGAGTATTACTGTAACTGCGTCCACATCTCCCTCCTCTCGTGTAATTCCAGACACCCGCGTAATTTCAGGGATCATTTTCCATTTCTAAATAATCCCAAAAGAAATAATCAATTCAGGGAGAAAGAATAACACAGATCTCTTCGACTTAATCTGAAATTGCTTTATCAACAAGTCCCCATTGACGAAGGGTTTAATGCGACAGTGAATATTACATATAATTTGTGGTTTCTTTGCCTGTGGAATAGCTTTTTACATAGAATTTAGTTTTATTCGTTGATCATGTGTGTAACAACAAAGATTGTGAAGGAGTAATGATGAGTAACCTCAATTTATGGCCAGTTTACAAGTCAATGACATTTGGAAACACAAGATATTTGCTCCGATCATTTATTTTCAATCTATAGGGGAGATTTATCATGGCTCGTACACCAATGTTATGGAGTAAAAGACCCAAAATAGGCACAATTCCTGGTGAAAATTCAATTATTTCCTCCTTTACACCTCCTCCTCGTCACCGGGATTGTGGGTCAAGTCTCAGGAAAGAGATAGGGGGCCATGTGTCCAGCAGAGAGAGAGGCTGAGAGTGCATGGAAGAGAGAGTCCTGCACTGAGGTCCAGAGACAGTCCAGAGACAGTCCTGACAGCCCAGCAGCTCAGCCCCAGATCCACCACACAGTAGGTTCCTGCCTGCCACTCCATTACCATTCAGGTATCTGAAAGCTGCAGCCACAAGCTGAATCCTGGAGTGGAGTAGCCTTTGAGTTGTGAGTAGACACCATTATTATTTAGAAGTTTGTAAGAGAACTTTGCATAAAACATACATCATCAACGACAACAGGACCCCAACTATGGGACTGTGTTACATGCATTGCTACAGCACTTGTGTTAAGTAATTCTGTATAGTTAGAGTGTGTGGTGGATGTCACCTATAAAGTGTGTGCCAGTTGTCACCTATAGAGTGTGTACCAGTTGTCACCATAGAGTTTGTTCTGACTGTCACATATAGAGTGTGTACCAGTTGTCACCTATAGAATGTGTGCATGCAGTCACCTATGGTGTGTGCCAACTGTGACTTAAAAATGTGTGCTGCTTGTGTCACCCATAGATTGTTTGCTTATTGTCACCTATAGAGTGAGTTATATCATTTGGGCTTTACTTTACTACCACTAAGGGTCCATTATACCAGATTGTATCTGTATCATACTTTATATTAGTTTTTTTCCCTGTTATCTTTCTCTGTTATTTACTTGAGGTAAAATGGACCCCATTCTTGTGATCCAAAGGGGTTCCACCAATCAGAAAGTTATACGGGATAAGTTTTTATGACCAGACCTTTAAAACCATCTGGCAACAATGGCGCCTTTCATGAGGGGCTATATTAGACAGCAAATGAACAGCCAGTTCTTGAGATTGATGTCATGTAGGCAGGAAATATGGGCAAGTGAAATGATCTGAACAACCTCAACCAAGGCCAACGCTTCAGGTCTTGTTAGGTGTTCCCAGTATGCTGTGGTTAGTATCCAACAAAAATAGAAGGACAACCAGTGAACTGGCACCGTTGGCGTAGGAGACCATGGCATTTCATGATAATACACAACAACTTGTTGTAAAAGTAGTTCAGGAATGGTTTTAGGAACATAATAAATTGTTAGATTTAATTTTCAGGTTTTAGAGAAACTGCTTCTCACGTCTTTGTACTAGACGGTCCAGATCATCCTCAGATGTCTCTTGAAGTCCATGCATTGATGGGCCAAAGCTATACTGGTAGTTTTAATGTCCTGACTGATCATTGTGTACAGGGCCGGATCATAGGGGGGGCGCACGGGGCGCGAGCCCCGGGGCCCCCACCACTTTGCCCTTAAAGGGGCCTCCACCAAATGTGGGCGATTCGAGCAGTCGCATGACCGCCCGATTCGCCCACTGTGTATTTGGGTCCGGGCTTACTACCGCACTGCCGGGGCATACTAACGCTTAATGCTATGGCAGAGCAGGGAACAATAAGTTTCCTGCTCTGCCATTTGACGATCCGTGTAAAACCAAGATGGCGGCACCCTGTGTTCACGGCGCCGACGCCGTGTGTGACGTCGCGGCGCCGGCGCCGAGTGTGACGTCACTGCGCCGGCTGCTAGCAGGGCGCCGCCATCTTGGTACACCTTCGAAGATAACCGCGATGGAAGAAGACGAGGACGGCGCGCATCGGGGGAAGTACGGATACAGAAGAATGGTCGTACGGATACAGAAGAATGGTCGTATGGATACAGAAGAATGGTCGTACGAATACAGAAGAATGGTCGTATGGATACAGAAGAATGGTCGTACGAATACAGAAGAATGGTCGTACGGATACAGAAGAATGGTCATACGGATACAGAAGATTGGTCGTACGAATGTGGGTCAAAATCAAGTGGACAATGCAGAATAGAATGGATTGTCAGAAGACAGACACAAGTCAAAAGATCAAAGAATATGGAAGTCCAGAAAACGTTAGCAAATTCCTAAGAGATCTTATAGCAAGCACTGGGAAGTGGACAGAAAATATTCTTCTGAGATAACAGAGGCCCCATCACAAAGGTTATTGAACCCGATCTCCTGACATCCAGATTAATCAGACCAACAGAGAAGGAATGTGAGTGGAGGAGGCTTAACTGTTTGCAGTTAAGAACATTGTCAAAAGGAGACAGACTAGTGGGATAGAAATCAAGTAAGGAGCTAGGAGTGAAGTAAGGCAGTGTGCAGACTAGTGCAGGACAGAAGGCAAACTAAAAGACATTCACCAGTGCATCTTCTGATGGACTTTATGGGGTACAAATGTTACAAGGGAGGATGATGATAGCCAAAGTGAATGGAGAAACTAACTACTAAGATAAGATACATACATAGATAGAAACATTCTCATATCTATTTGTGCTATTGTTTTATGTAGAATGTGCTGAAATGTTACTGACCAGTGAGTATACTACTGTGATTGTGCCACTAGAGGTAGGAATGTGATGAAGGTATTAACAAAATGCCTTACCAAAAAAAAAATCCATTTGGAGTTGATCTAATTGAATTAGATGTGGCATTTGGCGTGAATTCAGGAATAACAGTGCGTAAAAGCACAATTAACATCTGCTCTTTCTATTTATTTAAGAGAACGAGCCTGAGGTAAATCATCCTTAGATGATAGTCTGAACTGATGCAGGCAAAACTCTCTGTTAGACATTTCAGACATGTATGTGTTCTGGTTCAGAAGATCCAATAATGCCCACAAGGGAGTTACAGCCACTTTTTCGGGTCATACAGTAACACATACATGTCCGTACTGTAAATTACTCAAAGACACAGTAAAAAGAAAAGAATGTACTACATAACTCAGTTAAATTGGGGGATCTCCATTATGGGGGTTGCGGCTTGCTATCTATCCCCTTCCCACCCTATCCATCACCTGCGGCCTATACCCCACTCAGGGGTGGATTAAGACTGCCATGGGCCCTGGGCTGTATAAATATTATAACCCCTACAAGTCTGGAATCACTTCCTACATGTGGTACTAGAATCAGCTTCTTAGGGAATGGAGTTCCTGCTTTCAATCTGCAGTTTTATAGGACCTTTGTAGTGGTCCTTAAAAGGCTCTTGTGTACATGTGTATTGAAAGCAGGAACAGATAGATGAGGATTTCATGGGTGAAGGTTCTTCTCACTATGAAATTTGGTTGGTTTAGGTGACCATGGGGCCCCTATAAAACTCGGGCTTTGGGCTACCACCCATCCACTACAGACCCCACTTTTTGACTCACTAATGTTGTGTTTTCTCTTAATCTATGATAAATATTCTTTACCCCTGAGATTTTTTTGCTATAGCAGATGGCACTGTTACAAAAGTGATGGGACATCTTTCCATTCTCTGAGGTTGACCGCCCCTCACCAACATAGTTAGATCCAACTTAGTCTACTATTATTCTAAAATGATGGGCTATGTCAGAAATGATTGTGGACAGGCTATCATGTAAAACGTAGATAATTCATTTCATTATGCTTCTTCCATGTTACATGTATATGAAATCATATAACAGGTTGAGTAGCAGATTATTATTTTGGTTGTCCGGGTGGGTCACCCGCGGTCCATGGTTCCTACGGGACCACAGCCACTAAAAACTTCCACCAAGACCTGTAGAGATAATAAGAGAGGGAACTATAGCCATGAAATCCTTATACAGAATGCCAACTCTTGATACACACGTATACAAGAGACTTTTCAGGACCGTTGAAGGTCCTGCAAAGGCTCTTGGACTAGAAAACTGAAAGCCGACAGAATAGATTCATCCTCCTTTCCCAAGTAGCTTGGTTCTGGTACCATATGTACATAGTAAATATTAAACCATTAGAATAATTTAAGCAGCCCAGAGACTATGTAAGTCTTATCCCGATTTGAATGGGTTTTCCGGATTCTGTATGTGCACATGAAGTACTATACATATTACACAGTCCACGGACTTAGATGTCCTAGACATGACACAATTTGTTAATCCGTCAGAGTAATAAGAAGCCTTGTAGGCCCTACGATCGCTCGTGGCCTCTCTGCGAGTAGTTCATTATGAAACAGGCGACAATTGTCCATATTTAGATGGAAGACATCATGAAATTAACTTCCACCTCGAGGAGACGATGAAACTCCTTATCATCTCTCCAATTACACGATTGGACGTGACAGGAACATTGTGTGTGTGTGTTACACATGTCACCTCCTCTTGTACAAGTGACAGATTCTGGTTTCTGGCTGTAGCTTCACAAGGCCGAGCTCCTCATTTCAGATAAACTTCTAGACAAGAGCGTTCTCTGCCCTCTGGGGATCACACATAATGGTGAGGGAATGATGGCTTCTCTACGGATGGGGATGACCTGTGTAATGGGGGAAGGAGGGGGAATATACTGAATAATAAGCACTGGAGATACCACAGACAGAAGGAAATGCTGTATATCTCCAGGAGAACATAGAGCAGTAGAAGGAAACTAGTTCTACGGCCCTTAATTCATGTGCAACCATAAAAATGGCTAAATATATACAGAGCTCATCACCACCATATTAGTTGTATATGAAGAATTCATATTTTTGTCAGAATTTAAAAAAATATTTAATTTATATTTAAAAAATAAGTGGTAAAATCTTGACCATTACTGTACGGCTATGGGAGCATGAACAACTTTCCGGTGTCCAAGTACATTCACTGACTATTTACTGTGAACTACCCATTAACACTCAATATAGCCAAGAAGGCAGGAATTATCGATGGAGAGAAGGGGAGGAGGTCACGGCTAGACATGTTTGGCCAGTGTTAGATTGGTCCACCAGAGCACCAGAAGATCCTCCAAGGGGCCCAGACTGTAACGTAATACTGGGCCTCATGGATACAGCAGAAGACATCTCAATGTGGAGACCTGTAGGATTTTTCTTTGTGAGAGATAAGGAAGGGTGAAAAAAAGAATAATTTTATCTGGTGGGCCCAAGGAACCATAGTCCAAAACTTTTTTGGTGGTTTATCATCCCTAAGAACAATAGGATTCGGGATATTATCATGTTTAATATTTATGACTAGTGATGAGCGGAAGCAAACTGAAAAGTTCGGGTAATAACCCAGGCTTTGGAAATTTGCAGTTACCGCCCATAATCTATGCAGACACTGATTATGGGCATTAATGCTAAATGCTTCTGGAAAAGTTTCCAGCAGCATATAAAAGGCTAAACTGTGCACACTGGCAGTAGCACGCGGGTGGCCAATCCGGCAATATGTCAGGGTCAGGCGACCGAATGCTGAACCCGATCATTGGGCCCACTCAACTCTACTCATCCCTATTTATTATATATGCCATCTCTGGAATTTGCATATATCTTAAGAATTTAGGTCCACTGACCCCCTTCCCATGGCCAAACCGAACAAAGGCATACCGCCGTGTGCTGGAGAGGAGGAGGAGGTGACCCCTCCTCCCTCCATAGAGAATAGCGCCGCACGGCCGCACACACGCCGAAAGATAGAGCATGCTCTATCTTTTTGCGGTGTGCGGCCCGGATCAGTGCCACACATGTGTGGCACCGTATCTGCGCCGCGCCGCTTTGCCGTCTGCAGACGGCCATGTGAATGTGCCCTAAGAGTTTGCAGGGCATGCACGGCCACTACCTGTTGTGGTCTATGGAAGACTGCAATAAAAATAGCCTCGTCTACACTCTCTTCTACTTCTATCACTCCCATTAACTTAAACAGAGAGTAGCCATGTATACGGGTGGCAAACTTTACATTTTTAGCTCAGCCCAAGAAGAGGGTCAGTGGATCTTGAGATAAGTGGATAGGTGCACATCTTAGAGGTAACCGGAGAAAGTTATGTTAGAAAGTTTGTCAATTCTATTGAAAAAATGATCTTTCAGCTATAGAACAGAGAGGAAACAGATCGCCTTAGTACATTTTGTGAGAGCCCAGGTGAGGTTTGGATTATTGGCATACATAATACATAGCTGTTGGGCAAACTCATTCAGACATTATCACCTTAAAGGGAACCTGTTACCACATTTTTTCACAAATACAGCTAGTGGCAGGTTCCCATAGAGTCCTAACTAACTGACAACCTTCTTTTAGGTAAAAATTGTCACATTCCCATATATTCAACTTTATAATTTAACCTGGTATCCAAGGTTTAGGTGGGCATGGCCTCCTCTGGCTCAATCCAGCATGCATCCTCCCCATGCTTTTTCTGCATGCAGCAATAATGTCATGTGACCAGGGTGACATCATTGCAGGTCCTGTAGCCTTCTAACATTAGCAAACTGTACACCAAGCATATTTCTTATAAAATCGCAGCATATCATATCACATGAAATCACAGCAGCCTGCATGGAGAGGAGTAAAAGACCATGGAGGCATGCTGTGATTTTTTATGTGGTCAGATACATGCATGGGGTACAGTTTGCTAATGCTAAGAGGCTAAAGGACCTGTAGTTATGTCATTCTGGTGATATGACATTAGGCCACGCTCCACAACTCATTCTATAGATCCCCATATGCCAGGCAAGTTTATAACTCAGATTTTCTGTGGGGGAAACAATTTTTAGCGAAAAGAAGGGTGTCATATAGATACTAGGGCTTTATAGGAACCTTCCACTAGCTGTATTTGTTAAAAATGCGGTGACAGGTTCCCTGTCTACCATCAAAATCAAGCATTACAAACTAGGGACACTTACTCATAGATGCCCCCTTCTAAAATCAACTTAAAAAATTATGCTAATTAGCATAATAACCTAACACCTATGTGCTCATTAGCACAATTTTAAAAGTTGTTATTAGAAGGTAGGAGGCCATGGATATCAAATATAAGACGATTATCACAGTCACGGTGCCTGGATCTATGAGTAATGTCCCTGGTTTTAGGATGGATTTTGATGGTAGATTTCCTTTAAAAGACAAAAGAATTGGGAAAGTGGAAATCCTACTGATTCTGTTTGGGATGTAGGCCAGGAGGGCCCCATATGCATTTGATGGTCATCCATTGTAAGCAGTCCGAATATTTTTTGGATTAACCCCTACGGTGGCGATGAATCATCTCTCAAGTCTATATATGACCATATACGAATGTTTCTAAGCGATCTTTTTTCCATATTAAACCACACAGGCTTTCCGGCCACGAAGAGTTAACTTGTTAAAATCTCCGTAAAAGCAAAAGTCATTGCTTCTAAAATTGAAATATTGCAGAGGCCTCTGATCAGATATTATGTGTGAAAAGTTGCACATAAATTTCTCCCTGTCATCTCCTGCAGTGGGATTTCACCCAGCGGTGGCGGCCGGAGAGGAAACTGATCACTTTAGTATAGATTGTGAGAGCCCGGGTAATAAATGCCTCAGGCTTCCGGCTCAGGGCAAACTCATCGGCTACACAAGGTTTAAGGAATTAGCTCCGTTATTATTGGCCGGCCACAATTGTTTTAGGACTAAAATACATTTTTATTGCAAAAAACCTGGCAAAAAATATATATTCCTGATTTTCTTCTTTATTCGTGACCCTCCTCATTTCCTGCCAGATAATTCTTCCTATCTCTCTTTATGCTCCTCTGACTCGCAGATTTTTTTTATCTATCCTGTTTATTACATATTCAGCCTCCATCCTGATATTCGGCTGATGATGAACGGCGTTCCCTGCGTGTAGGGTTACTTCAGGTCTGGGACAAGTAAAGGGACGGATCAATGACCCATATTACTGGGGAGGGGCTGTGAGGGGGGAAAGTTTTTATTCCAGGAATGGGTTAATTTTGAGTGGCGCATTACAGAGGTTATCTTGTGTATAGTAGAAATGTTATAACTAGAAGAGACGCAGAAGAACCAGTCCTACCTGTGCCATAAGGGTGCAAAGAGACCCTCCATCTAGACAATATGGAAAAAGGCAGCCAATGAGAGGTCAAAGGTGCCTGTGTATTATCCCTGTACTGTGACATCACTGTGTGTATTATCACCGGACTGTGACATCACTGTGTGTATTATCCCTGTACTGTGACATCACTGTGTGTATTATCCCTGTACTGTGACATCACTGTGTATTATCCCTGTACTGTGACATCACTGTGTGTATTATCCCTGTACTGTGACATCACTGTGTGTATTATCCTTTTTCTGTGACATCGCTGGGTGTATTATCCTAGTACTGTGACAGCACTGTGTGTATTATCTGTGTAATATGGTATCACTGTGTGTATTATCTCTGTACTGTGACATCACTGTGTGTATTATCCCTGTACTGTGACATCACTGTGTGTATTATCTCTGTATTGTGACATCACTGTGTGTATTATCCTTGTACTGTGACATAACTCTGTGTATTATCTCTGTACTGTGACATCACTGTGTGTATTATCCCTGTACTGCCTTGTACTGTGACATCACTGTGTATTCTCCCTGTACTGTGACATCACTGTGTGTATTATCCCTGTACTGTGACATCACTGTCTGTATTATCCCTGTACTGTGACATCACTGTGTGTATTATCTCTGTACTGTGACATCACTGTGTGTATTATCCCCTGTACTGTGACATTACTGTGTGTATTATCCCTGTACTGTGACATCATTGTGTGTATTATCCCTGTACTGTGACATCACTGTGTGTATTATCCCTGTACTGTGACATCACTGTGTGTATTATCCCTGTACTGTGACATCATTGTGTGTATTATCCTTATACTGTGACTTCACTGTGTGTATTATCCTTATACTGTGACATCGCTGGGTGTATCAGCCCTGTACTGTGACATCACTGTGTGTATTATCTCTGTACTGTGATATCACTGTGTGTATTATCCTTGTACTGTGACATCACTGTGTGTATTATCTATGTACTGTGACATCACTGTGTGTATTATCCCTGTACTGTGACATCACTGTGTGTATTATCCCTGTACTGTGACATCGCTGTGTGTAGTATCTCTGTATTGTGACATCACTGTGTGTATTATACCTGTACTGTGACATCACTGTGCATATTATCTCTGTACTGTGACATCACTGTGCATATTATCTCTGTATTGTGACATCACTGTGTGTATTATCCCTTTAGATATTATGTGTTACATTCTCCCTTTAAGAAGCCTCCAATAATCCCAGTGATTTCCCGCGTTCTGCTGATGGTTGGGGGAACCCATTACTAGTTTTTGTGTGGGACCCTATGGTTACATTGTACAATGGTGACTATTTATAGCTATGAGTCCTCTGGTTTGTCTCCTCACTATTGCTTCCCATTAACACCTTCCTCTCCATCTCACATTGTTTTATAGCAAAAGTAATAGGAGAGGGAAGCGGTGAGGAGGGAGGAGGGTCCCGGCTGCCCCCTTACTATGAGCTCTAATAACACAAGCAATATCTCCACATATTATGCATGCGGCTCCTGCAATCATTCTGCAGGAGAAAATGAGATGAGAGCCCAGGGCGACAGATGAACTCTGCGCGGCGCCTTCCACGGAGGGGGAGAGTCAGAGGAGGAGCGGACTGTACATGGAGGAATGTGAGACCCAGGGAGACATTGGGCCACATTTATCAAAATTAGTGCAGTGCAGGGGGCGCCAGATTCATCAAAACTGGCGCACATTCTTCATTAATCTGGCGCCCTCTGCACTGCTCGGGTAGTGTGCAGCAATCTTTTTTTTGGGACAAACACGCCCTCAGGTGGGGTATGAAATGCCCTTTAAAAAATTCTCTCTTTTATTTGATATCTCAGCTCATGTTAACCTTTAAAAAAATCCTCCTCAAAGTTGGGCAAATATGACTGTTCTCATCCCATTTTCACATGAGACGAGTCAAGTTTAGTAGTTACAGGGGTAGTGTCACCTCAGAAGCCCCTCTCTTATGTTCTATAGCTCCTAGATACATGATAATGGTGTCTTATTAAAGATAAGGATCTCATCTTTCAGAACACATGAGGCATATGGTTCTATAAGCTACAGAACTGGACTTACTGGCTGTTAGAAAATAGGCGGGAACTGGATCTGCAGTTTGCATTTCCAACTATTAATTTAGCTGCCTGTATCTTCAGTTCTGTAACACACAGAATGGGGCTCATTTACTTACCCGTCTGCGGAGTTCCCAGAAAGTGCATTGTGCCGCGATTCACTAAGATCGTGCGCTCGATATCCTGCATGTGTCGCTTCCGCGATCAGGACCGCCGGAGTTCACCTTCTTCTTTCTGGTGCATTTGCTTGATCTTGCGACACAATTCTAAAGTTAATTCCCGCGCTCAGTCCAAATCAGTCGTATCGTCCGACGGCACGCCCCCTGATTTGTGACACATGGAAGCAGACGCAGCTGCGCCAAAAAACGATCACGTGCGACACAATCCCAGCACAGACACCGGTTAAATACCTGTCCAAGCCGTGCAATCCTCGAAAAAGGTGCAAAGTCGAACAAAAGTGTGATCCGGGGCCCTTAGTAAATGAGCCCCAATGTGTCCAGCAACAGCATTTAAACTGTTAACACCCACGATCAGTACGAGCATTCATCGGGGCAGAGAATTTGAGTCAGACGCAAACCGACTTTTAACGAAGTCCAGAGACGAGTCAGCAAAGATTGGCACAAGCCATTCGGGTCTGCTCATCCATACTAAAGAAACTCTGTACAGTGCAGGAGCAGCTCAGTATCTAACATGGACACAGTTATATTATTCAAATTTTACTTACCTGCAGCCACCACTAGGGGGAGAATTAGAGTCCCCCTTAATTAAATAATGTTAAATATATAAACAGGATTTTCTGTAGCAATCACCAGAAACAGCTGACTCCATATACTGTGCAGTGGCCTGGCTGCGCTATTACAACCCAACGCCTATACTGTATACTGTATACTGTTGTGAGTCACCCATAGGGAATCATGGGAAAAAAAACCACAATTCCATAGAGTAAATAATGAGCAGAGGCCAAAAGATCATAATGGAAAAAATGTTATGTATGTTATAAGGACATAAACTCTCCAGGCCCAGTTTTAAACCCAAAGGCGCTGTCTGACTACATATAAACTAATAGAACTTGCTAGTGTCATATAATAACAGAATCCGGCTTATTTCTCACCCCCTCTCACAGAACTTTCACTTCCACTGCTACAACAAAGACGGGAAGCTTCAAAAAGTCCAAAATAGTCCCATTACATTTAAAATAAGAACAGGATGGGGTTGAGCGCCCTCTGTTGGTGGCAGCAGGAAGCCACAATTTTTATTTAAACCCTACAGTCAGCAGATTTTACCCCTCAAACTACTATCGCATTACCCCATTAAATTTATGTATCACTTGTTTTTTTGCGTCTATATTGTGCCTAAAGTAAAGTGCAGTCACAAAATCATGCGGAGACTCACAAGTGATTAATAAGAGGCTGGCACTCAACTAACTTGTGATAACTCAGGTGCAACAATGCGCCTCATTTAGGCGCAAAAACGGAACTAGTGCGCCACAACATTGATACATCTGACCCATAATTTCTACAATTCTCTCTTATACAATCCTATCTCATCCGTAGTTTATCTATAAAAAAAAAAATCTCCTCCAAAGTCATGTGAAAATGAACAGAGATAGTCATATTTTGGGATGAGTCAAGTTTAGAGGCTGCAGGGGGAGCGTCACTTAAACAGTCCCTATTTTCAAATCTATAGGATCTAGAAACATGGGGGGTCATTTATTATGGCCTTTCAAACAGAAAACTGCTAGTGTTTTTTTTATTTTTTTCCTTTTTGTGGCTCTTTCACCTTAATTTATGAAGTGTCTGCGCCACAATATTGGTGTTTTCTGACGCTTGTTTTGTGGAGCAATTTGTGGCGCAAAATTCAAGCAGCTAAAAGCAGGTCTGGGGAGTTACCTTTAAGTCCGTGCACCAATTTATTAATCCCTTGCACCACAAACTTACATCCTACTGAAAAATATAGCATGGTTCCAGCGCCAACCTTCGCCAAAATTAATAAATGCCCCTCATGATGTTGTTGTCATATTAGATCACAGAACAATACCTGTTTGATACCTGTTTCTAGGTACTATAGAAAAAGAAAGGGGCGTCTAAAGTGACACTCTCCCTGCAGCCTCTAAATTTAACTAGATTCACTAGACTAGAAATATGACTCTTTTCTGCTTATTTTAATATAACTTTGGAGTGGATTTTTTTTTTTTAAAGATAATCTATTGATTTCATATAAAAGATGAAATTCTAGAAAGGTCACATCCTACCTGAGGGGGGGGGGTAGGTATAAAGGGGTATCTTTTCAAGGGGTTGTCTAGTATCCACAAATAAATGTTATTGTTTCTATAATGAAAAGTTCGCCAATTTTCCACTATATGTTCTGTATTCTAGATCTCTGCTTTCTGCCATTCTTAGAGAAGCGTCAGCGAGGTCAGATGGAGAACAAATGTGATGTACGGTAACTGAATGCCGGGTGCATATGGGATTTATTTTTATATTTATAGACATTGGGGCACATTTACTAAGGGTCTGAATGCTGCGATTCCGTCAGGTTTTACCGAATGTTTCCGATTTGCGCCATTTTGCGGCAAATTGCCCCGGGTTTTTGGCGCATGCATTCAGCGCCGGCTTGCATGTGTTGGAAATCGGAGGGAGGGGGGGGTGCTTGGCAGTCAGAAAACCCGACGGATTCGGAAAACCCGCGGTATTTAAAAAAGAATTTGTGTCGCAAGACACGCACTTACATGCTCCGGGAAGAAGAAGGCGCACATGACCTTAGTGAATCCTGGCAGACGCGTATCCATGTCGGACAACGCGCTGCAGGATCACGACTGGACCGGGTAAGTAAATGAGCCCCATGATAAGCACTTTTGAGGGGACTTCGTATTCTAAGTAAATTATCTATTTAATTTTATGTTAAATCGGTTATGTAGGGCAACTACCAGTATGGCACCCATAGCGGCTCCTATGGGGCCAAGGTGTCAGGGGGGCTACTCCACACATAGTAGTGACGATTAAATAACACTGCTGAGTATGGGCACCCAGTAATGTTCACACCTATGTAAAGGGGGCACGACCACCATTTTTCCACATGGCCCATCCTTTCCTAATGAAACTCTCCTGTGCAGGGGTCTACATCATAATAAACACGACTTTGACCTTTATAAACATAATTTAAGAAAAGAATCTGCATAGAATCAAGGACATACATTGCAAAACCCAGACGTGGCACGTGACCCCGGGAGGTCTCCATCCTGGGCTATAGGCACATGTGTACATGAACCTTCCCAGCTGCCAGGTTCATCACATATGGTGTGTATCAGTCAGCTACTGTTACGGCGCAGGTTGTAATAACGCCGCCTGTTTTACATTGAGTCTTCATGTGCCTGGTGGGGCTTTCCTAGAAGCCTATGGATCCGGGCCAGCTGTGTGGCTTCACTATGGAGTCAGTCATCTATCTGCTGTGTATTAGAGATCCTGCTGTGACAAATGTGGGAGTAAGGGGTGTGTGAGCTCCGCGCCTATGTGGCCGCCCCGGCTTCTTCACTTCTTACTGCGGGGGTCTGCACAGTAGTTCTGTTTACAGAACCCGGGGGCCGATATCAGCGACATGCCAAATGTTAGACTCCAGACAATACGACTGAATGCAGCGTAGTGAATTATCAGGACGGATCCAAAATCTGGAGCCAAAGACATTTTACTGAAACCCAAAGTTAGGCTGTGTCCCTTCCCAAATCACATGTAGGTCTGGCTCCTTACAATCCAGTATACAAGATACCCCATGGGTGTAACGGTACAAAATATGCATTTAGGATCTAACATAACAGAAAATAAAAACATAAAAAGGAAATATATTTCTAGTTTAGAGTATAAAAGATTTTTTTCTGAATCTCATGTCTCCCTGTACACATTTTTTGGGGAAGGTCCTGAAATAAAGTTGAACTAGGTCTCTTATAGGGTGAGTCTTTGCCAGTATTGGACTGAAATGCCTCGTGCCCACCGGTAAAATCTTTTATTGGGGCCCACCACTGTGCAAATATTACCTGATATCCATTTACAAAATCCTAAAACTGACCCATTGCTCTAGTCATTGCCATGAGATGTTCTAGGATCCCTGTCAGTAACCTGCTGACTGGCCTTTGCCTTTAACTTGAGTCCTCTTAGCTCTGTGAGTCAGCAATATATTCCCATAAAGTAGGTCCTGGCGGCCAACCAAGCTCAGAGGACAACCTATTCAACTGTGGACCAGTCCGAGCCTGGTCTATGCTGGTTAGTTAGGTGTATTTTGGGGGTCCAACTATTAACAGCTTTGCTGATGAGTTATTGATGGAGACACTTCACACTTCTCACCATCTACTTGATGACTAGGATGAAGCTGCAACCCCTGACAACTGTCCCGAATCATGGGGAGAGGGCAACAGTCAGACCCCCACCAGTCTGATATTGATCACTTGTGTTTGGCCATTAAAAGAGTTGACCACTTTACCTCATGTTTTTGTAATGTACGTATAAATATGTAGGGGGCAGGATATTATGTAATTTACCAATATCTATTAATAGTTCTGCTCCGCCTTCCTGATATGTGAACTGAAGTCTCCTGTCTTTTACCTCATCAGCCAGAGATTCCTGTCCATAAAATGGTCGCAGATGGAGGGTCATGTGATCTCTATCTGTCCATGAGAAATCGCCCTGCCAGGACCTTGATCTTATATTCATGAATACAATCATAAGATCCTAGCAGGACGATTGTTCATGAGGTAAAGCGGCCAATCCCTGTAATATCTTAAACCTGGAAGTGTTATAATCCTCATATAATAATCCAGAATAATGGATAATCTAGTTTCCTGAACTAAAGGAGTTTATTGTAGCAACTCTTTCACGCCAATAAAAGAAATTTTTACTTTTAGATGTGTGACTTTTTTCAGCCAGCATCTCTATATTTGTGGTGGTTGCATCCATGTTCACATGTCGACTTTCTGTTCCTTAGATTATGGAATATTTCTTCTTAGGAAACGCTCTTCTCCTGACCTCACTTATGTCCCATGTGAACACTACTCCTCTGTATCATCTGGATGTGGTCTCTGTAGTGGGGAAGAGGACGCCCAGGATCCAGTCTGACGTGATGATTCAGGCCGCGTGACTGCGAGAGAGGTAACAGCGCAACAGATGTTTTACTTGTCGCCATCTCATCTGCAGTGTATTTTATGTATATTCTATGTATATTTTCTATATTTGATGGAGAATCTTGGTCTCAACCTGTTACCACCAGGTTAATATTCTTCATATTTCTATAATTTTCCTGTATGGCATTAAAAGCCTTTATTTTTTGTTCTATAGTACTGGGAAAAAAGCTTTTTACATCATGTTAAAGCTAATTATATCAACTTTCGTCAAGCGTATGGCTCTGTGAGCTACAGAACTTTTATATGGAAGAGAAGAAGAAAAATATCACAACCTCCACACCTCCATTATATATATGAAGCATATGAAAGACAAGAAAAGGATGTGTATTAAGGAAATATATACTTTTATTCAAAAACAAACATTTTAGAAGCACTGAAATTATAAATCACAATAAATCACTTGGATTATATGCTTACCACCTTCAAGCCAATGAGCTACAGAACTAGACACACTAGAACTGGATCTTTAGGCTGTGGTCTGAAAGATCAAATCTAGAGATGAGCGAGTATACTCGTCCGAGCTTGTTGCTCGTTCAAGTATTAGCGTACTCGAAACGGCTCGTTGCTCGGACGAGTATTTCGCTGGCTTGAGATTGAGCATTTACTTAGGAAAACACAGTGAAGAACAGTGAAGAATACAATGAAAACAGTGAACACAGGATCATTTAAGTGAAGAACACATTGCAGATGTTTCCGTACATCTGCTAACTTATCCGAAGACACGCGTGCTGAACGGTGTTCTTCACAATAGTATATGAAGAACAATAGGGCAGATTTACTTACCCGGTCCATTCGCGATCCAGAGGCGCGTTCTCTGAGGTGGATTCAGGTCCGGCCGGGATTCACTAAGGTAGTTCCTCCGACGTCCACCAGATGTTGCTGCTGTGCTGAAGTCCGCCGAGGCCCGCTGGAATGCCCTGAAATTCACCGGCCTATACTTGGTGAAGGTGAGTGCAATTTTCGCAACACATTTTTTTTTTAAATGCGTCAGTTTTTCCGAATCCGTCGGGTTTTCGTTCGGCCACGGCCCCCCGATTTCCGTCACGTGCATGCCAATGCCGATGCGCCAAAATCCGATCGCGTGTGCCAAAATCCCGGGGCAATACAGGGAAAATCGGCGCAAATCGGAAATATTCGGGTAACACGTCGGGAAATCGCGAATCGGGCCCTTAGTAAATGACCCCCAATATGTGTGAATAACACATGTATGGAAACATCTGCAATGTGTTCTTTACACATATTGGGGCAGACTTACTTACCCGGTCCGTTCGCGATCCAGCGGCGCATTCTCTGCGCTGGATTCGGGTCCGGCCGGGATTCATCAAAGCAGTTCCTCCGCCGTCCACCAGGTGGCGCTGCTGCGCTGAAGTCCGCTGGAATGCCTCGAAATACACCGGCCTATCCAGGATGAAGGTGAGTGAAATTTTCGCGACACAATTTTTTTTTAAATGCGGCGGTTTTTCCGAATACGTCGGGTTTTCGTTCGGCCACGCCCCCCGATTTCTGTCGCGCGCATGCCGGCGCCGATGCGCCACAATTCGATCGCGTGCGCCAAAAACCCGGGGCAATTCAGGTACAATCGGCGCAAATCGGAAATATTCGGGTAACACGTCGGGAAAACGCGAATCGGGCCCTTAGTAAATGACCCCCTTTGTTCTTCACATACTATTGTGAAGAACACCGTTTGGCGTGCGTGTATTCGGATAAGTTAGCAGATGTACGGAAACATCTGCAATGTGTTCTTCTTCAGTGTTCTTTCAATGTGTTCTTTCAGTGAAAAATGCTCGAGTCTCCCATTGACCTTGAGCACTCGAGCATCGGGAACAGTTCGACTCGAGTAACGAGCACTCGAGGATTTTAGTGCTCGCTTATCTCTAATCAAAACCTTATGTTTAATATGACACCTGTAGCATGTTTCTAGGTGCTATAGAACAGACGATAGGGGCTTCTGAAGTGACACTCCCCTGCAAGCACTAAACTTGACTCATCTCATGTAAAAATGAAGTCTTTCTTTCTTTTTTTAATAGATAAACGGATGAGATTTCACATAAAAGAGGGAATTCTATAAAGGACATTTCATACTGTACCTGAGGGGACAAGTAGTTGACTGGGGTAAAATGCTGACAGGTTCCCTTTAATATGATGGCACTTTACAAAAGGGCATGACATGTGTGGATTTTCCGTGTGTCTGTCTCAGTACATTCTGTCCAGATGACTTTGTGGACTCCATTAATAACACCATATATACAGTTTTTGCAATAAAACGTGGTCCTATAATTGCAGGTATGGGGATACAACCCTGGGTGGGCTACATGTGTCCCATGTGTTGTGTAACTCCATGTTACTATGTTTAGTGAGTGGAGGGATTTACAGTTAGTGGCGGAGCCCGGATTCCCACCTGGTAACATAAACAGGGGACGGCAGGGAAGAGGGGGGCAGCCCGGTACATGGTGATATGTACTGACGACTCTGACCCCCTGCTGTTGTAATCTGAAAATAATTGACTGGTCTCTCTGGGAGGGAGGCGAAAGAACTTTATTTGTGAGTCTAGACTGATGCCTCTTCCCAGAACAGGGTCATTTGGCTGCGCTTTTAATGATCTCCAGCCAGATCCCTTACCCTGGAGTTCAGGCTTTGCTTTCCCTATCCACTTGCATTGTAAAATTTATCAGGAAAATTCTTAATACACTCAACATGGGTTCTGTAAGAAACAAAAAAGTGAAGACATAGGTCTCAGAAGGGGTAATAATGGTGGCCATGTGTTCATCATGACATATGATCAAAAGAAAATGTGATAATGCACAGCTCGACAGAGTGATAGCTCATGATTAGGAGGACAAGTTAATGAGGGAATGGCTTAAAGGGGTTGTCATGGGATGTAAGAAAGCTGGTTACAGCGGATATTCTAGGAAAGTAACCCGTTCCTTTTAATTTAGGGGAAACAGGTCACTATGGTCGATCACATATCCCCCTGTGAGTGGGGTCCACATCCAGGACTGATGCTGATCCCACTTACATCTTTGGGAATTCCGGGTGGTTATCGTACACAACCCATTACAAGTTAGTGAAGTGTCAGTCAAAATTGTCACTTCATCCGTAGTCAAAATTTTGGTCACAATTCTGCTGATCACTGTTATAATATAAAACAATTACAATTGGT
The DNA here is from genome assembly GCA_019512145.1 of Engystomops pustulosus. Taxonomy (NCBI): domain Eukaryota; kingdom Metazoa; phylum Chordata; class Amphibia; order Anura; family Leptodactylidae; genus Engystomops; species Engystomops pustulosus. Next base: position 16,050,549 of record CM033646.1, on the reverse strand, counting down.
CACATGGACCCTTTAAGCTATAATAATTCTCTATTCTTCGAAGTTCTCCGTTAGAGAAAGAACCAGTCAAAGGGCTGGTACACAACCCTTCGGTGCTGCTGTATCATTGGACCATGGCATCTAAGGGGTGGACAACACCTTCTTGTATTCACCAAAATTATCAAGGGCAAATGGTAAATGGGAGGCCCCTATGGAACTTATTGGGGGTTATTTATCATTGGTTTTCCTGGGCACTGAGGTTATTTGGGACTTTTCACTGCTAAAAAGTGTCACAGGGCTATTTACATGTGGAGTAAATATAGAACTACTGCTCGTTACAACTGCTAGGACAACGCCGGGTCAGATTCATGACTTGGGACTTTTGCAAAAATTACCATAAAAACTCTCCCAATTATTCCAGTCCCTTGCTGGTATGAGACTTTTTTTTGGACCAGACACAGAGTAGACCATGATAACATTTATTAATCAATCTGATGGGCAGCAGAGCTCCAAAAATAGACATAGAACTGTCCCAAGGAGCTGCCTAATGATAAATACCGTATATACTCGTGTATAAGCCGAGTTTTTCAGCACAAAAAATGTGCTGAAAAACCTCACCTCGGCTTATACAAGAATCTATAAAAAAATAAATGTACATACTCACCTTCTGGCGTTCCTGATGCTTGGTGTGGCTCCCCGATACTTGGGTCCTTGCAGCTCCTCTTCTCTCTGCTGTAACAGCCGGCACACACTTTGATGCGGCGGTGTTGCGGCTGATTGCTTCATTGTGTGCGACGGCCTGCAGAGCTCATGGCTGTTACAGCAGAAAGAAGAGGAGCCGCGGGGACCGCAGCATCAGGGAGCCGCGCTGAGCATCACGGACCTCTGGAAGGTGAGGATGTACGTTTATTTTTTCATGTGCTGGGCAAACAGGGGGCTGGCAGGTTATATACTACAGGGGGTGGCAGGCTATATACTACAGGGGGCTGTCTGGCTATATACCACCGGGAGCTGTCTGGCTATATATCACAGGGGGCTGTCTAACTATATCCACCAGCTCTAGTGGTCCGGCCTGCCCTGCGTAGATCACAAACCTCATCTACAGTAAGTCGTGTCATGCACTTGTCTGAAGGATATAGAAATAGTAAAACTTTATGCAAACCCCTCTCATGGTGCAGCTGTTCAATTATATGAATTTTAGTACAGGACTTTATGGCAAGTGCTTTCAGCAGGTAAAGGGTTAAGAGCGCCCGGTCAGGCGTTTTATTTATTCCTTTCCTCTACGTGTCAGAGGGCCCGAGATGAGCGGCCATTTTCCACATCCAGTAAATGAATATCTAACTGGAATTGATTCTCCTTTTTAGTAGCAGGAAATAATAAATCCATGGTTGAAGGATTCCCCCTACGAGTCTCACCAGTGTCCAAGCTAAACAGCTGGCCCCGTGCCCGCTACCTCTGTGCCTGCAGGCCCGGCCCGGTCTCCTCCCGAGCAGAGAAAGCTGGAGAATTGTACACGTCCTCTAATACATGGAGCCGGACTGGGCGCATGTATGATGTGTATGTGTAGTCTCATATCATTTACAGAACTCCTGGCACCACATGCCCCTACACGTGCCAAGATGCCAATCTCATCGGAAATTACCTTACGGTTTGCAATATTTAACATCAATTTATTTTTTTTAAAGCAGATTGGGAAACCAGGGTTTAAAGAAATTGCAGTCCTATGGGGCCTCATTGGACAGATAAAGTTTTATTTCCCATATCTATAGACTAGTTATGTGTTACGCCATTTCTCGGACCCTGGAGCAATAGGGGCCTCCCGCGTGCCATTTAAAAATGTTGCGAATCAGGGGCTAAACAAGTGTGTGTGTGTGTGTGGGGGGGGGGGGGGGGGGGGTGGGCTGCTTCCTTGCCACCTGCAATAACTATGCTATATCACGTCAGGGGCATAACTCGAGGGACTGCAGAGGGCGCCATTGTTCCTGGAGCTTTCAGGCAAACCTCCCTACATTAATCACTGAGATTGCACCCACTGCAGACAAGAACAAACACAACATTTGCCCTTCCCCTTATCCCACTCCTTAGTATTTCCACACATATATAAAATGGGGCCCATACTATATAATCCCCCCTTCCGGTGGCATAACCTCATAGTAAAATCCCCCCGCCCTGTATAATACATCCTGTTGCAATCACCTATACTGCTGTTTGTCCCCATTTGAACCCCAATATAATACCCCCTAATATGACCCACAAACGTAAAATGCTCCTCCATCCTGTGGCTCCCTGACACATACAGCAGCGCCCCCTATATTTTAGCCCCGGTTTTATCCTCCACCTTTTTGTACCCCCTCTAATTAAAGTTCCATTTTCTGTAACACCCCCCCCCCCCTTAATACCCCTTTTCTGTTTGCCCTAAATGATAGTTAGACCTTTTATCTCCCCCTTTTCCTTCCTATAAATGCCCCACTTTTCTGTAATACCCCCTAAACCTTATATTGTGGCCTCCCTCCTCCCTTACATTGTCACCCCCACCCCTTCATATTGTAGCAGCCCCCCCCCCTCTGCTCCCCCTTTTTCTTGTTGCTGTTACGTGTTCTTGTTACTCTCCTCATTCCTTTGCAGCAGTTCTGCTTCCACCTGTATAGATTCTGCATTCGAGCCCAGCAGCTTCAATGTATGTCACTGCATCAGATAATTGACATCTAGATATTAAAAATTAGCTGATATTATAAATATTCTTGTTCTGTCATCCATTAAGTCCAAGTTCATTTTGTATGGATTGTTTTTTTTCTAGTGAGACTCATTAAAGCGGTTGTTGAGACTAAGAAAAACATGGCTACTTTCTTTCTAAACATTACCACCTTGCCAACCTGTGCGTTGTATTAACTCTTAGTTTCAAGTGAGTTGTAGTACCACACATAACCCTTATGTAGTCCAGGGGCATAACTACAAGTGGAACATCTATAGCAGCTACTATGGGGCCCACGGTGTCATGGGGGCTGGCAACTGGGATATTGGTTGTGAATATGCTGTGGGTGTGTGTAGTGTGAATAATCTGTATTTGTATGTGTGTGTATATGCTGTATATGATATTGTATGTATGTGTGTATTTGCTGTATGTATGTATGTATGTATATATGGTGTGTATATACTGTGTGTGATTGCAATGTACATATGTAAAATGTAATGTAAAAAAGTATGTATATTTTTTTAAGGGGTAAGGGTGAAGAAGTCTGAAATGGGGCCTTGCCTCTCCCTGATGTAGTCAGATGTCACTTATTATCAGGGTGTAAGACCTTAGGGTGAAGATATACGTGGCGTTTTTGGGCTGTTTTGCGTCAGATAGTAAAAAACGCATGCGTTTTTGAAAAGCGCATGCGTTTTTGACCAGTTTGAATTAAGATAATTGGTCAAACCTGTCAAAAACGCATGCGTTTTTTACGATATAAAAGACGCACTAACTAAAAACGGCCTAAAAACGCCACGTGTGTCTTCACCCTTATAGTCAGGTTCTTCAAAAATTCTAGTTGGCTCCAAACTGTCCCCCCTGTGTTCCATCCCTCCCGTTCCAGGGAATGCTGCTTGTTGTAGTTACACAAGAGAACATGTAAAACAAGATGTAACACACTATATATAATGTCTATATTGGTAATGCTTGTTGCTTATACTGCGTAGTAACGGATGAAAATAGATGGATTTTTCCTGTTTTCTCCGGTAATTTTTTCCCAGTATGAGTCGAGATATCTATATGAAGCCAATTCTTCCTCCGCAGCTCTCCAGCTAGTTGGCGCAGGCCTCATTCGTCACACCTAGCTGTGCTATGTCACCTTGCAGTGCCTGGGTCCCTCGTTAGAGGTGACAAGTGGCACTGCTAATGACACTCCACTCCTGGACTCTGAGCTTCCTCTGGCTAATTGGGCATTTTGGGTGATCCGCGCTGCCCCGATTCCGTTCCAGGTGGATTCATCCACTCTATAATGTGTCTGACGGACACAGAAGGTTGATGAGTTTTACAACCAAACGTTAACCTGGGGGTCTTGGGCTTACCTGAGGGGGGCTGCAATGAGGGCTCATTTACAAATTAACATTTTTTTTCCTTATTATGTTCCTGTATTAACCCCTGGATGCTGGGGCAGTCTCTATACTACTTATCCAGAGTATTGGCCCATGCTATATAGAAATTGTCTCGTTATGATAAATAAGGAGATAATACATGTAAAAAATACATTCTATAATGTATTGTCACCATTGTAGGACACAGATTTCCCAGAATCCTATAATAACTCTTCTGTCATTTGAACCTATTAGTAAATAGAGGACAGTTTGTTCCATTGTTTCCATAAACATCACCATAGGCAAGGGGCATCCTCTACACCTAGAGGAGAGGATGTTCTACAATCACCATAGACAGGGGGCATCCCCTACACCTAGAGGAGAGGAGGTTCTACCATCACCATAGACAGGGGGCATCCTCTACACCTAGAGGAGAGGAGTTCTACCATCACCATAACAGGGGGCATCCTCACACCTAGTGGAGAGGTGTTTCTACCATCACCATAGACAGGGGCCCCTCACACCTAGAGGAGAGGCAGTTTACATCACCATAGACAGGGGGCATCCTTCACCTAGAGGAGAGGCTGTTCTACCATCCCTAGACAGGGGCATCCTCTACACCTAGTGGAGAGGCGGTTCTACCATCACCATAGACAGGGGCATCCTCTAAACCTAGTGGAGAGGCGGTTCTACCATCACCATAGACAGGGGCATCCTCTACACCTAGAGTAGAGGAGGTTCTACCATCACCCTAGACAGGGGGCAATCTCTACACCTAGAGGAGAGGCAGTTCTACCACCACCATAGACAGGAGGCATCCTCTACACCTAGAGGAGAGGCAGTTCTACCATCACCATAGACAGGGGCACCCTCTACACCTAGAGGAGAGGAGGTTCTACCATCACTATAGACAGGGGCACCCTCTACACCTAGAGGAGAGGCAGTTCTACCATCACCATAGACAGGGGCACCCTCTACACCTAGAGGAAGGAGGTTCTACCATCACCATAGACAGGGGGCATCCTCTACACCTAGAGGAGAGGAGGTTCTACCATCACCCTAGACAGGGGGCATCCTCTACACCTAGAGGAGAGAAGGTTCTACCATGACCATAGACAGGGGGCATCCTCTACACCTAGAGGAGAGGCAGTTCTACCATCACCATAGACAGGGGCACCCTCTACACCTAGAGGAGAGGAGGTTCTACCATCACCATAGACAGGGGGCATCCTCTACACCTAGAGGAGAGGTGGTTCTACCATCACCATAGACAGGGGGTATCCTCTACACCTAGAGGAGAGGCAGTTCTACCATCACCATAGACAGGGGGCATCCTCTACACCTAGAGGAGGTGGTTCTACCATCACCATAGACAGGGGTATCCTCTACACCTAGAGGAGAGGTGGTTCTACCATCACCATAGACAGAGGGCATCCTCTACACCTAGAGCAGAGAGGTTCTACCATCACCATAGACAGAGGGCATCCTCTACACCTAGAGGAGAGGATGTTCTACCATCACCATAGACAGGGGGCATCCTCTACACCTAAAGGAGAGGCAGTTCTACCATCACCATAGACAGGGGCATCCTCTACACCTAGAGGAGAGGCAGTTCTACCATCACCATAGACAGGGGCACCCTCTACACCTAGAGGAGAGGAGGTTCTACCATCACTATAGACAGGGGGCATCCTCTACACCTAGAGGAGAGGCAGTTCTACCATCACCATAGACAGGGGCACCCTCTACACCTAGAGGAGGGAGGGTTCTACCATCACCTAGACAGGGGGCATCCTCTCACCTAGAGGAGAGAGGTTCTACCATCACCATAGACAGGGGGCATCCTCTACACCTAGAGGAGAGGCAGTTCTACCATCACCATAGACAGGGCACCCTCTACACCTAGAGGGAGGAGGTTCTACCATCACCATAGACAGGGGCATCCTCTACACCTAGAGGAGAGGAGGTTCTACCATCACCCTAGACAGGGGATCCTCTACACCTAGAGGAGAGAGGTTCTACCATCACCATAGACAGGGGCATCCTCTACACCTAGAGGAGAGGCAGTTTATACATCACCATAGACAGGGGCACCCTCTACACCTAGAGGAGAGGAGGTTCTACCATCACATAGACAGGGGGATCCTCTACACTAGAGGAGGCAGTTCTACCATCACCATAGACAGGGGCACCTCTACACCTAGAGGAGAGGAGGTTATACCATCACCATAGACAGGGGGCATCCTCTACACAGAGGAGAGGGGTTCTACCATCACCATAGACAGGGGGCATCTCTACACCTAGAGGAGAGGCAGTTCTACCATCACCATAGACCGGGGGCATCCTCTACACCTAGAGGAGAGGTGGTTCTACCATCACCATAGACAGGGGTATCCTCTACACCTAAGGAGAGGGTTTACCATCACATAGACAGAGGGCATCCTCTACACCTAGAGAGAGGAGGTTCTACCATCACCATAGACAGAGGGCATCCTCTAACACTAGAGGAGAGGAGTTCTACCATCACCATAGACAGGGGGCATCCTAAACCTAAAGGAGAGGCAGTTCTACCCTCACCATAGACAGGGGCATCCTTACACCTAGAGGAGAGCAGTTCTACCATCACCATAGACAGGGGCACCTCTACACTAGAGGAGAGGAGGTTCTACATCCACATAGACAGGGGGCATCCTCTACACCTAGAGGAGAGGCAGTTCTACCATCACCATAGACAGGGGGCATCCTACACCTAGAGGAGGGAGGTTCTACCATCACCATAGACAGGGGGCATCCTCTACACCTAGAGGAGAGAGGTTACCATCACCTAGACAGGGGCATCCTCTACACCTAGAGGAGAGGCAGTTCTACCATCACCATAGACAGGGGCTCCTCTACACCTAGAGGAGAGGAGTTCACCATCACCATAGAAGGGGGCATCCTCTACACCTAGAGGAGAGGAGGTTCTACCCTCACCCTAGACAGGGGGCATCCTCTACACCTAGAGGAGGAAGGTTCTACCATCACCATAGACAGGGGGCATCCTCTACACCTAGAGGAGAGGAGTTCTATCATCACCATAGACAGGGGCACATCTCCACCTAGAGGAGAGGAGGTTCTACCATCACTATAGACGGGGGATCCTCTACACCTAGAGGAGAGGCAGTTCTACCATCACCAAGACAGGGCACCTCTACACCTAGAGGAGAGGAGAGTTCTATCACCCCAAGACAGGGGCATCCTCTACACCTAGAGAGAGAGGGTTCTACCATCACCATAGACAGGGGCATCCTCTACACTAGAGGAGAGGCAGGTCTACCATCACCATAGACGGGGGCACCCTACACCTAGAGAGAGAGGGTTCTACCATCCCATAGACAGGGGGCATCTACACCTAGAGGAGGAGGTTCTACCATCACCCTAGACAGGGGCATCCTCTACACCTAGGGAGAGAAGGTTCTACCATCACCATAGACGGGGGCATTCCTCTCACAACCAGGGAGGGCGTTCTACCATCACCATAGACAGGGGCATCCTCTACCCTAGAGGAGAGGAGTTCTACCATCACTATAGACAGGGGTACCTCTACACCTAGAGGAGAGGCAGTTCTACCATCACCATAGAACAGGGGCACTCACACCTAGAGGAGAGGAGGTTCTGTCATCACCATAGACAGGGGGCATCCTCTACACCTAGAGGAGAGGTGGTTCTACCATCACCATAGACAGGGGCATCCTCTACACCTAGAGGAGAGGCAGTTCTACCATCACCATAGACAGGGGCATCCTCTACACCTAGAGGAGAGGTGGTTCTACCATCACCATAGACAGGGGCATCCTCTACACACTAGAGGAGAGGTGGTTCTACATCACCATAGAAAAGGGCATCCTCTACACCTGAGAGAGGAGGTTCTACATCATAGACAGGGGCATCCTCACACCTAGAGGAGAGGCAGTTCTACCATCACCATAGACAGGGGATCCTCTACACCTAGAGGAGAGGTGGTCTACATCACCATAGACAGGGGCATCCTCTACACCTAGAGGAGAGGCAGTTCTACATCACCCTAGAAAGGGAGCATCCTCTACACCTAAAGAGAGGCAGTCTACCATACCATAGACAGGGGCATCCTCTACACCTAGAGGAGAGGAGTTCTACCATCACTATAGACAGGGGAATCCTCTACACCTAGAGGAGAGTGGTCTACCATCACCATAGACAGGGGGACACTCTACAACTAGAGGAGAGGCGGTTCTTACCTCACATAGACAGGGGGCATCCTCTACACCTAGAGGAGAGGTGGATTCTACCATCACCATAGACCGGGGCATCTCTCACACTAGAGGAGAGGGAGGTTCTACCATCACCATAGACAGGGGGCATCCTCTACACTAGAGGAGAGGGTTCTACCATCACCAAGACAGGGGCATCCTCTACACTAGAGGAGAGCGTTCTACCATCCCATAGACAGGAGGCATCCTACAACTAGAGGAGAGGTTCTACCATCCCATAGACAGGGGCATCCTCTACACCTAGAGGAGAGGCGATCTACCATCTCCATAGACAGGGGCATCCTCTACACCTAGAGAGAGGAGTTCTACCATCACCATAGACAGAGGGCATCCTCTACACCTAGAGGAGAGGGGTTCTACCATCATATGACAGGGGGCATCCTCTATACCTAGAGGAGAGAGTTTACATCACCATAAACAGGGGCATCCTCTTCACCTAGAGGAGAGGGTTCTACATCACCATAGACAGGGGGCAATCCTCTACCACTAGAGGAGAGGCGTTCTACCATCACCATAGACAGGGGCACCTCTACACCAGAGGAGAGGAGGTTTACATCACCATAGACAGGGGCATCCTCTAACACTAGAGGAGAGGATGGTTTACCATCACCATAGACAGGGGGCATCCTCTACACCTAGAGGAGAGGCATTCTACCATCACCATAGACAGGGGGCATCCTCTTACACCTAGAGGAGAGGTGGTCTACCATCACCATAGACAGGGGATCCTCTACACCTAGAGGAGAGGTGGTTCTACCATCACCATAGACAGGGGCATCCTCTACACCTAGAGAGAGAGGTTTCTACCATCACATAGACAGAGGGCATCCTCTACACCTAGAGGAGAGGAGTTCTACCATCACCATAGACAGGGGGATCCTCTACACCTAGAGGAGGGAGTTCTACCATCACCATAGACAGGGGCATCCTCTACACCTAGAGGAGAGGAGTTCTACCATCACATAGACAGGGGCACCTCTACACCTAGAGGAGAGGAGTTACCATCACCATAGACAGGGGGGCATCCTCTACACCTAGAGGAGAGGGAGTTCTACCATCACCATAGACAGGGGGCATCCTCTACACCCTAGAGGGAGAGAGGTTCTACCATCACCTAGCACAGGGGGCATCCCTAACACTAGAGAGCGAGAGGTTCTACCATCACCATAGACAGGGGGCATCCTCTACACCTAGAGGAGAGGCGGTTCTACCATCACCATAGACAGGGGGTATCCTCTTCACCTAAAGGAGAGATGGTCCTACCATCACCATAGACAGAGGGCATCCTCTACACCTAGAGGAGAGGAGGTTCTACCATCACCATAGACATGGGGCATCCTCTACACCTAGAGGAGAGGTTATTCTACCATCACCATAGACAGGGGGCATCCTCTACACCTAGAGGAGAGGCAGTTCTACCATCACCATAGACAGGGGGCATCCTCTACACCTAGAGGAGAGGAGGTTCTACCATCACCATAGACAGGGGGTATCCTCTTCACCTAAAGGAGAGATGGTCCTACTATCACCATAGATGGCTTTGTTATTTTAAGAGCAGTGAAACTATGGAGCTCTCTGACGCAGGTGGTTGTAATGGAGGATTCTTTGTATATGTTGAAGTGGTGTCTGGATGACATTCTTGGGAGCAAAAATACCATGAGTTATGGGGAAAAAACATTGGTATCATTTTTATAGGTTGGACTTGATGGACCTGCGTCTTTTTCCGGCCTTATATACTATGATACTTTGGCTTAGGTATGAAATTTTCATTTTCTCACATGTTACACTCTAGATGATGAAATACACGTCTCCACTTAGATTTCATTTTGTACCTCAATAACTGTATAATGTCAAATGTACCTTAGAACTGTTTTCTTTTACATGTAATGACTTGCTGTTTTGCAGGCTAACTTGTCTTTTTTAATAGCACAGTTTTTGGTGTGTATATATACTTTAACTTTTCCGAAGGCTTTTAGTACTTTGGGGTAGGTTAATTTAAACAAATTGCACCCCTTGTTTCATGCACAAAGGCATAACTTGCGAGTTGCAGAAGGTGTAGTGGGACCTAGGTCCGAGGTTCTTAAGGGGTCCATAAGGTGTCTCTTCTCCATTTAAGGAAACCAATGACTTTAATCGATATATTATTTTTGGGGTCCTGGTAAAGACTACATTTGGGCCCACACTGCGCCTCTTTATTTTTAATCAAAATTCTACCACCCATTGATTTTTTTCTGCTTTTATCTGGATCAATAAAATATGGTTATGGCCCGTAATTGATGGACTTGTGTCTAAAGATGCCATTTCTATTCCCTTACTCTATTCTGACCATCGTGATTAATGGATTCATTACATATCATAGGATATGTCCTTGTTTGTTCTGCAGTTTTGAAGCATTTGCATGGATCTACATGAAACGATATGAAGCTTTTTAAGAAAGTTTCTCCATTCTCTGCACAGCGTCGAGCAATCCACCAAGTCCCTGACAGCTTTCTGAGCAGCATAAAGGAAGGTGCCGGATAAATGTCTGTATTGATCTGCAGCAGCACTTGAGAGAATGGAAGGAGAACAACAGTAAAGTCAGTCATATATCAGCGTGAATACTCCTAGTATTTGGTCATTACGGCCCCTCCATCATCACGCGCTGCTCTTTACAAATGAACACAAAGATTCAGCCATTGATGCAGAGTAGACGACTTGTCCCGAAAGAAGGGAATGGATGTTCTCTTTGTAGTCTCGTATTGTATTACTCATCCTTACAAGGTGTCCTCTGCATAATGATCTGAACACTTTATGCAGTTCTTACAAAAAAAATAGAAATTAGAAAATATTATAACCCTGATTATCTCATTGGAGGGTGAGAAGAATTTAGGTTTTCTTTTTCTTAAATGTTTCTCGTATCACTAGTAAAATCTCCTGATAAACAGAGATATTGACCAGCAGGGTTTCGATGGCCAATAAGATGAGGAAGGTTATGTCACTTCTGCAATGTAATTCTATTCGGCTTTACCCTGTTCCTTCCACACAGGAGGTTCTGTATATTTGTACTTCAACCTTTCGCAGAACAGTCTTTACAAGAACTCTGGTGAAGGAGACTCAACATGAGTAATGGCAAGCGTATCAACATGATGGCCAACACAATGATGATGATTGTGTTATTTCTGGCTCACATTTACTAAAAACAGTGCTGTGTGTACTGTGTGCAGTTACCTGTGTAGTGTGCAGGGGGCGCCAGATTCATGATTTGTGTCACCCGTTCTTCATGAACTTGGCGCCCCCTGCACTGCTCCGACATAGTGCACCAACCTTTTTTGGTGCACCTTTAACATGTGGCTTGGGACACATTCCTATTGTACTTTGCATAATAAATGTGGTGCACGGTCCGAATGAGCACACAAAAGGGTCACTTGCAACACATATGTGGTGCAGGCACTTCTTAAATACATGTGCAAGCAGTTTGCACCTAAAAGAATGTGCAAAGTCCGACATAAAACTGGCGCAAGGACCTTGGTAAATCTGGGCCTTTGTCTCCTCTCAATGTACACAAGTTGTCCAGAGGTACTAGCCATATTTTACTCTGGTCTCCAGCTCTTTTTGGGAGTTAGGTTATGTAGCCAGATGAGGTTTCAGGTTATTCACAAGACCAAATGATTCTGTTTAACACCATTCAGCAACAATGGGGCAGATTTACTTACCCGGTCCATTTGCGATCCAGCGGCGGGTTCTCCGACGATGATTCGGGTCTTCTGGCGATTCACTAAGGTAGTGCTCCCAATGTCCACCAGGTGTCGCTGCTGCACTGAAGTCTTTACAAAGTCCGTCGGAGTTCACTGGATTTTACCATCCATTGCTGGGTGCAGGTAAGTGCGTGTCAAGCAACACATTTTTTTTTAAAAATTCCGCGGTTTTTCCGAATCCGTTGGGTTTTCCGACGGCCACGGCCCCCGATTTCCTGTGCGTGCATGCCGGCGCTGATGCGCCACAATCCGATTGCGTGCGCCAAAAACCCAGGGCAATTCGGCGCAAAATAATTTTCGGTAATCCCGACGATTTTCAGATGCAGTTTTTGATGCCGAAACCAGGAGTGGAGTAAAAGTTCTGTCCGGATTTACCATGAGGTGACTATAATGGGGTATGGGGCATTATACCAAGCTGGGACTCATAAGACGGGCAAAATGTGGGACAAAATTGGAAGAAATATGGGACAAAATTGAAACAAATATGGGACACTATTGGGACCAATATGTGACAAAATTCTGGAGCAGAAATTCTGGAGCAACGACTGTCAATTCATAAATGGTACAGACATAGGGGCACAGTTACGATATGCTGGCGCTAAGTGCATCACTGTATAATAAATTCTGGCGGGAGGCAGCACAGTGATGCACCGGATCACTTCTTTGCCAGGTCTGGCGTGTAATTGCGCCATAGCGTGCACCTGGCTATAGGCTGTAGGCAGTGCCGGCCCACAGCATGGCAAAGAACTCCACCAAATCCACCCACTGTGATATATCTGGTGCAGTATAACACTGTCTTGTCCAAATTGTAGATAGCATTAGTAAATCTGTCCCATTCTCTCCTTTATTTTTTGGCAAAGGCGGGACACTGGTAATTGTGCCATGCAGTCGTGGGGAAGAGCAAGGTGTCTGTGCAATCGGGTGAAAACTCTTCAGCGTGAGAATGTCCTGGGAATTCCAACCTTGTACAAACACGGGTACGCTACAATGAGCAGAGCTTGTCATTGTCCTCCAGTCTGCTGCTGACTATGTCCCTCACCATCGCAGCTTTCATCTAAAACCACCAGAATAATGAATTTAAGTATTCAATAATATAATATAAAAGTGATGAATCTGCAAAAAAAAACCCTTCAGAATGAATATAATTTTTTTTGTATAAAATATAAAATTGTCATAGCTATATCTCGTTCTAGGAAGACACATCCCCCGTTATCTCAGTACCATGAGGTGAAAATCTCTCTAGCAATGAGATTGCCAGGTCTGTATTGATACCTAAAAAGATCTGTAGATTCACATTTTAGAAAAGCTGGATGCAACCTTAGTGAAAAGAAAAGCTCAAGAAAACTTTTAACATCTTAAAAGGTTTTCCCTTGAAAGAAAGTTTGAAACCCCTGGTGATGTTTACACAGTGTACTCAGTGATGGTCAGTATAAAATACCAGAGTGTTGGCGGGGGCTCTCACTTCATGATTCCTCTGTGCTATGAGATGCTGTGTGCTGACAATGTGCTTAGATTATCAGGGTATAGGTTTATCTACACTTTTATTTAGCTTCTGAACATTCTACTAGCATTGAACACATAGGAAGATTGAGAAATGATGAGATCCGTGAGATGGATATAACACAAAATGACACTCTGTCAGCACTGCTACATGTCAGCTATAAAACACACAGTCAGCTCTGCTATGCTGCTTTCCCCTGAAATGGTCTTATCTTGTCTGTAGTTTGTAGAGTAAGTTTGTGCAGGCTGCTGCTTGCCGGCAGGAAGTGTCTGTGTGTGAGCTTGTCTGTAAGGGAGGGGCAGAAAGAACACTGCATTGTGCAGACAGGAGAAGATATTCATGAGAAGAATATGTCCTGCCAGAAAAGATGAAGATTTACGGATCCCGTGGCAACCAAAATTGTATACATCAAGACTGATATAGACAGATTGAACTTTGAATTCATGAATGTGTTATTTTGTCATTAGGCAGAGGGAGGGGGAAGTGCTGATGGTATATGGTGTAACAGCTTATGAAGCTACAGCATGGAGGGGCTCTGTTAACAACCCATGCCAGAGCTCATTAGCATAATTATACAAGTTGATTTTAGAAGGAATGAGGCCATGGATATCAGGCCCTTGTGCCTGGATCTATGGGTAAAATCTCCTGATTTTTTATGATGGATTTTGATGGTAGTATTAAAACTTTATTATTAAGGTTTAGTTTTGCTAAAGATTTGTGGAGTAGTATTGCAGTTTGAGTTATCAGAACCTCTAGGGTTCAAGTATGCTAGGGGGACTGCAAAAATTGTAGATTTAAAAAAATGGTAAATTGTAAAAAAGGGAGTATTTTTTTTTTAAATCCTTCCCCTTTCCCTAGAACAGAAATATGAATAAATAAACATAAATATTTTGCAACTGCATATAAATTTGTATAAATGCTGTCAATGAAAACAGTAGCTTGTCCTGCAAAAATCACACCTTACACGGGTCCATACACCAAAGTAGAAAAAGCGTTTTCATAATTTTCACCGCATTTGGAATCTTTTTTCCTGCTTCCAAGAACATGGCGCAGAATATTAAAGGGTGCCACTAGGAAGTACAATCTGCCCCGTAGAAAACAAACCCTCATGGCCCTGTAAAAGGTAAAATAAAAATATTATGGCACTAGGAAGGAGGGGAACAAAAAAAATTAAAAGTATAAAAGGGCATTGGCGGCAAGGGGTTAATCAGACAATTATTCCATTAATAAATTTGCATAATCCTGATTACAACAACCTTCTATTTGCAACAATTCCAAGACCCTGAATAACAATCACTGAAATTGTTTTCCCTCGTAGTCATTTCTCAACTCCTTTGCTTTGTGTGTCTGTAGCAGTAGTGGATTATAATAGATAGGTGGTTTGGGCTGTAGCCAGGAGCCAAATAATTCTATGGGAGTCCATGGCCACCCAAACCTCCACCTTCACCCTTGAAATCCTTGTTCATCTGTTCCTGTTCTTAATACACATGTACAGGACCTTTGAAGGTCCTCCAAGGGTCCTAAAACCCCACATTGAGACAGAAGGGACGTATTCCCCATTCCCCATGAAGCTGATTCTAGTACCATATGTGAGGAGTGATTCCAGACTTGTAGGGGCTATAATACTCGTACAGCTCGGGGCCCATCCAGTCTTAATCCGCCTCTGGTCAGTAGTTACTACATTTCTGGAATTCTATTCAAGAACGTAAAGAAGAGAGTTTTCATTTTCTGTTAAGCATCAGATCCAAAGCAAATGGATAAGAAATGATAGATTCCTTTTAACCCTCTCCTGACCTATACAGCCTGTTGTGGTATGTCCGTGGCGTCCTGCTCCTGTATCAGGCAGATATTACACAATATTAGTGCAGAGGATTAGAGACCTTTGGTGTCTTGTCTGTATCAATCACGTCTCGCTCTATAGCTGCGTGCTAGTTCTAGGAAACCGCCGCTGACAGAACCTCTCTAATAAAATGAGCAGAGCGAAAGAAGTCGGCAGGAATGACAGACTATCTCCTTGCGCACACAGTCCTCCACCTAGTAGTCACTCAGTTACAGAGATGGCCCCCGGCTGTCCCTGCCGTCCTAATCTAATTGCCCGCAGTTTGTACAAGCGGAGAAGCTTTCAAGCGGCGGAGCGCGGGACACTATTACACTGGAGTCAAAGTGGGGGGATGACAGATTAGCAGATGACTCTCGCTCAGGCTCATTGGGGAAGACCTGTCAGCTGCGCGGCAGATACTGAGAGATTTTATTCGAGTTGAAAGGCCTGTCTGTCTTGTGCTGAACACCGAAATGTAACAAGGAGCCGCTTCCACGGCACGGCTATCCCCAACCAGTCCACAGGCTCATGCAAGATTATTCAATAAGACAGCGGGAAACGTGCATCCTACTACTTACACTATGCTGAGACTGTCATTATATTGCTATTCTACACCCTGGGTATCCAGAAATACACTACAGCACTTTCTGTTTCAGACAGAATACCGCCATATAGGGAAAAAATAATGCTGTCATATACAGTACTTACATGTGGTGGTGCATAGTAATATGGAAATAGTTATTACATAGAATACGAAATAACATAAATAGTAGGAATCACATATTACTGCCAGCTGGTTACTACATACCGTAATATTGCATTAAGAGCTGGGCTACCTGATGGTCGGGTTTGGGTTAAACCGTCTGAGCCGGACACATTTCCGGGTTGGCAACCAAACAGCCAATCCACCAAATTGACACCTCTAGCAACTAGCCATAGCTATGAATGGCCAGGGGGACACCAGATATATTGCCGATTTAGCGTCCTCCAGGCCAATCATAGCCATGGATAGTTGCCAGGTGCGTCAATTTGCCGGATTGGCTGTGTGGCTGCCAATCCGACAATATGTCTGTGTCGGACCATCATGTCCGCTCATCTCCAATTGTAGCTAATTTTTCCTATAATACAACCATATACAGCGAAATGACTTGCTTTTCTTGAAGGAGTTTTCAAGGAATCTAGAAAGTCCTTTGGAATCACTGGACCCACTTAAGCCAATGGGTGGCCTCCTCAGAGCCACAAATAGGTTAAAGCAGGTCCCCTGACCCTCCAGAACATCAAGCAGGGCGTATGCCTGAATTCCAAAAGTACTGGACCAATGCGGGAACTGGAGCATGAATTGTTTTACTTTCTCTGGTTTTCAGACTCCTGAAAAAAAACCTATAAAGTTCAAGTGAAGGAGTCAATTCAAGATTCTATTTGCTGAAGCCTTTCACAAATTTTTTGTAAGATTAAATTTAGTTCCGAATTGGAGCAATAATGCTCCAATTGTCCTGGAAATCGGTATATAGCCACCTTCTTCATAAAAATGTCCTATTTTGTTTCATTAATATTTTTACAAAATGTTTAATTCTTTTGTTGTCACAATAATGAAAGCATTTTTGGCCACGACTCCTGTTGCAAGACTACGGCCTTGAAACTTTTTCAGTCGTAGTTAAGCCTGAGGATATTGTGGGCAGAACTTCTAGCTACCAACAAAAATCAAGCACTGATGGGTTTTTTTTTGTGAATTTTGAATATTCTCATTAGAATTAGTGAAAGAGTCTCGGGATGATACAATAACCTTTGGTCACCTGACAGGTGTCATGACAGTGGTGCAAATGGAAACTGACCACAACCGTTTATTGTTATTATCGTATTTACAAGATTCGCCACAAATCAAATCAGAAAATATTCAGATTCTGTTTGGTGCCTAAAAAATGCAAGATTTGTACAAACCTACAAATCAATAAATGGATTCGCTCATCTCTAGTGCTAACCAATGTTGCTGTCCCATTCTAACTTTTTGGGAATAGTTAGTGAAGCAGTCGTGTCTATAGGGGGCGCACATATGAATTTGACATGTCTACATGACAACACTGTGCACCATCACTACAAAAATTGCGCCTGCAATACTATGTAAATATCAAAGAGGCTGCAGGGTTTGTATGAACAACTTATCGGTAGAGGTGCTAAAGGTCAGAAATTGGTAAGTGGTCAATGACCTTTATTGCTTCAGGGCCAAGAATTTTAAAAATACGGTCTACTCAGCTAAAGGCTATGGGGGAGACTTATCAGAGCCCATGGCAATGAATCAGAGCTCAGCTTTCATTTTCCCACAGCTGTTTATAAAATGAAATCTGTGCTTTGATTGGTTTCCATGGGCAACTAGCAGTGTTGGACTGGCCCACCAGAGTACCAGAGGATCCTTCGGATCCCCCAGAGGTCCATCAGAAAACATACAATTTGGAGGTGGCTAGAGTATAGTTCCTGGGGGAAAATAAAGAGTGGGCCCCCAAATTGATTTTCTCTGGTGGGCCTAAGGAAACCAGGACACTGGCAACTAGAACAGTTTTACCTCAGAAACTTGATGATAACTCTCCTTCCATGTGAACAGATAGTCTATATAATACATGTACATTTTCGAGCGTGTCTCCCATTGGCCCTATGCTATTTCTGGCAAAGTTTAACTTTCCAACTTCTCTAGACCAGCTGCAGTTTATCCACCGTCTCAGGTTCTCAGAAGTATAATGGAATAATAGTAGCAGTTGCCAAAGCCATGAATGGGGTTGTGCCAACGACACCATGCCCACCACATCTGGGCAAATGTACACAGGCCTTCAAAGTGCCCAGAAACAGATACTCTTTACCAGATAAGACCTCCATTAGGAAGTGGTCTGCAATTATGGAAAAGGTAGCTTTTAGAGGTGTCCAAAATTAGATCCAGAGAAGTTTTGGAAGATTCTTCATCTAAATGTCCAATAACAACATGAGGATCGTTTGCGAGGACTAGATCTTCAGTGGTGGTCTGAGATGTGTTGATTCCTCCTTTTACAACCCTCAGCTACTTACTGCAAGACGTGTGTGATTTGCTGTACATTTCCATGGAAGATACAAAGCCAAGTGACTGGCGCCAGAATTTGTGATCGGAAAAGTGGAGGGCTCGTCAGTCATCATCGCTCAAACTTCATTTTGAAGGAACCTTTTTTTTCTTCTTCGGGTTTTCAGGAAATTCATAAATTTCTATACATGAAAAGTGCAATTTTATTTTGGATTTACCCAAATAATTTCTCAATGTAGAACATATGTATGTGAAATATCGATCTAAACTTATCCAGATGTTCATTAGAAAAGCAATTGGGTCTCGGACTTGTACCCACTTTCCTTACCCCCTACCAGCCTATAGTACAATAATACATATTAAGAAATCTTTTTTTTCCCTAAAATTTTCTCTCCCATCTCTTATTATTGACTAAGTGCACTGAATTATTTCCCACAATGTCATCACGACGAGAGATTTACCAGTAGACAAAAGAACACAATGGGGCAAATTTACTTACCCGTCCCGTCACGATCCCCAAGGTACGTTGTCCAACGTGATTTCGGATCTTCCGCGATTCACATAGCTCGTGCACCCGATTCCCTGCATCTGTCACTTTCCCGCTGAGGTCCGCCCGAGTTCACCTTCTTCTTCCCGATGCTTATAAGTGCATGTCTTGCGACACAATTTAAATTTCAAATCCAGCTCGTTGTCCGAATCCGTCGGGTTGTTCGAAGGTCACACCCCCTGATTTTCGTTGCATGAAAGTCAGCACGATTGCGCCAAAATCCAATCGCGTGTGCCAAAAACCCCTGTTAAATGCGGCGCAACACGGAAATCGACAAAATGCGCTCTGTGGACCCTTAGTAAATGAGCCCCAGTTTTGTAAGCACGGTCTAATATTGTGACAATTTTTCCACGTGCGCCATCTTCATGCCCAGTAGGTGTGGAGGGGTGTGAAGGAGGCTGTCCTGGGCGCCTATTGGTCCTGAGCTGGAATTGCTGCTGCGGGTTATCAATGAATTGTTTGGCAGTGAAACAACTTGCCGGATATAACAAAATGGGCACTATATTCAAGATTTAATGGAAATGTTCCAAAAAGCCTTTTCAAACTGAACATAAAATTTACATTCATGTCAATTCGATTTTTACCTGATGCGTTAAACTTTTTAACTTCTTTAACGGATGTAAAGAAGGGAGTTTTATACAGTAGTGTGAACTTAGCCTAAATAAGTTACACAAATGCCAACTGTCGCATCTCCCCTGCATGTTTGGCATCTTTTCAATAAAGATTGACTTCATCGATGAGTGCCGTCTCCTCTATATTTTGAAGTTACACATATGCATCTGGTGATTTGTTTTGTCTTGTGTGTACGCACTTGGTTTCAAAACACGGCGTCTGTCTAATAATAATAGGTAGGGGTTCCTGTATGTAAGCACAGTTATCCAGGTGACATTATACTGTAAGTGACTGTGGTATTTTTAGGGGCACAGTGTGGAAAAGTGCTGACCAGATCTGAAGACATCTGGCAGCAAATTCAGCAGGGAAGTGGTACTGAAATTCTCTTTCTGCTGCAGCAGATTGAATACTGTAAGGTACTAGATGGAACTAATGTCTGTGTCACCGACCCACTGTTGGTGTAAGACAGTGTCAGCCTGAGCAGTGTCAGTTATTAGTAATGTTGCCAGCATTTTCTGATCAATTTCTCCTTAAAGGAAACCTACCACTGCTCGCACATACTTTAGTTAGGCACGGTGATCGTTAGTTTAGCTAAAAAAAAGTTTTACTTACATATGAAAATATCCCTCCGGTGCTACCCCTACCTCATCTTCAGTAGGGAGATGCCTTCCGATCTTTAATTATTCCCGCCTCCTCCATTGTAGCTGTCCTCCTTCAGGTGCAGAGAGCCGTGACGTCACCAAGCTCTTGGCACCTATCGCGCATACGCAGATACTAACTAAAGTATGTGCCGGCATCAGTATTAAATAGCCTACCAGGTGGTCTGATTTTATCATGCAAGCAGTGGTAGGTTTCCTTTAAATCCTGTATTACACAATACCTCACTATATTACTAGTTACTAGTTTGGAAACTGCAACGTGTTATTATTGTTAATGAAATAGTTTTATTTTAGGGCCTTACTTTTATTTTTGCCCAGGACCCCACTGTGTCTTAAACCGGCCCTGATGCTGCATATAACCTTGTCAGCTCCTCCTGCTCTATAACATGCTGCCAATAAAAAGGACAGTATGTACAATCTGCTCAGCTCCTCCTGCTCTATATCATGCTGCCTGCAAATAGGACACTATGTACAATCTGCTCAGCTCCTCTTGCTCTATAACATGCTGCCTGCAGATAGGACACTATGTATAATCTTCCCAGCTTCTTCTGTTCTATAACATGCTGCCTGCAGATAGGACATTATGTACAATTTGCTCAGCTCCTCCTGCTCTTACTGCTGCCTGCAGATAGGACACTATGTACATCTGCTCATCTCCTCCTGCTCTATAACATGCTGCCTGCAGATAGGACACTATGTATAAACTGCTCATCTCCTCCTGCTCTATAACATGCTGCCTGCAGATAGGACATTATGTACAATTTGCTCAGCTCCTCCTGCTCTATAACATGCTGCCTGCAGATAGGACATTATGTACAATTTGCTCAGCTCCTCCTGCTCTATAACATGCTGCCTGCAGATAGGACATTATGTACAATTTGCTCAGCTCCTCCTGCTCTATAACATGTCACCTACAGATAGGACACATGTTACTATTTAATGCATTCCTATACTGTATCCCGATGGTTCTTGGATTTCTTGAGAATTGTCACCTTTAGTCAGTGATTCACCTCACTTATAACTTCCTCTGCAGGGGATTTTATCACTTACCATCCAAGATGGGTGTAGCAGGAGAAAGAAAACACTGACTCCTCACAGTGGTTATTATGTCCCGGTCAGTAGAGGTAATATGATCTATAGGAAACACAGTCCGCATCCTGTAAAAGCTGCGGTTCTGCTCCTCGGATGATAAAATGTGACATGTCTCAATATCTATTCATTAGGGTAAAGTGAGGGATCCTCCTTATCCTAATGTTAGAAGTGCTCCATGTATATGGAGGAGACAAGGTGATGTCCTGAGCTCTCGTAGAGCATAGCACCTTCCACCCAATGAGTCGTGTGCTCTGTATATACAGTAGATGCATGTATATGGGACTATATATGGAGATCTCACCCGCTATACATTTGAATTTATCAGTGAGCTGATGCTTTCCAGATGTTAACCCTTCCCCCCATGGCCCCAGACACAGTCACAGGAGACAGAGCGACTCCTGCGGTGGGTTCATCGTTGAATTTGGCTTAGTTCCCCCTCTATCCATCAGCATGGCAAGACATGATAACCCCTGCAATGCCAGAGAGGTCAAATTAAACAGTTTTTTTTGTATGTGTTATATCTTTTTTATTCGCTCCCAATAGTCATGTAGGGTCTATTAATAAGCAAATTATTCTTCCAGGCAAAAGGCACTAAGCGCAGCTCTCATAGGCAACTTACATGGGAGGTTTGGAAAGCAAGAGTCTTAAAAATGTCTGACCTTCTTGTAAAAAAACAACAGAGAGTTTTATGCAAAAAAAAGTGCTTAACTTAGTAATTGAAATGTTTGTTTTTATAAGACTTAAAGAAAAGCTACCATTTGATTTGATGCTTTATGAAGCAAACATACCTTGAGAATGCTGTAGCTACACTGATGCAGAAACATATCTTATGTAATCCCTGAGCTGAGTGGTTTTGCTGAAAAAACAATTCTAAAGTTATGATAATGAAGCTCTGTCGCTTCTGTGCCTTGCCTTGGCGCCTTTCCTTTCATATTAGTTATGCACTGCACCAGAGGATGATGTAAGTAAGGAAGTGTTCTCCCTGCCAGGCAGAATAATCAATCGCTGCACCATTCCCCAGCTGCTGTGTATGAGTGATCCAGCTCAGGTTGATTAATCCTGTCTTGGCTGTTCAGAAAGCTTGTGTGTAATGTGTGCATTGAGGATCCAGCTTCCCCAAGGTCCTGTATATTATAATTGTTTTTCAGCAAAACCACTCAGCTTAGGGATTAACCAGGATATGGTTCTGCATCAGTGCAGCTACAGCATTCTCAAGGTATGTTTGCTTCATAATGCATGAAATCAAATAGATTTTCTTTAAGAGTCCAGTGGGCGGTCTCACATTGCTAGACCCCATGCACATGACTGCCAGAGGGACGTATAAGATATACGTCCCCATAGACGCTATGGCGCAATGCTCATCCCTCTTCCTCTCCAACGTGCCCACGTGTGCTCGCCCAGGCTACAGCCGGACGAGCACACGTTCATCTGAGGCCATACTTGTATAAAAGTATCTGTTAGTCACTTATAACACTTTGCTTTCCATAAAATTATATATCAATCTGTTCAACTCCTCCTGCTCTATAACATGCTGCCTACAGACAGGACACTATGTACAATCTGCTCAGCTCCTCCTGCTCTATAAAAGGCTGCCTGCAGATTTGACACTATGTACATCCTGCTCAGCTCCTCCTGCTCTATAACATGCTGCCTGCAGATAGGACTCTATGTACAATCTTCTCAGCTCCTCCTGCTCTATAACATTCTGCCTGCAGATAGGACTCTATGTACAATCTTCTCAGCTTCTCCTGCTCTATAACCTGCTGTCGGCAGATAGGACACTATGTACAATCTGCTCAGCTCCTTCTGCTCTATAACCTGCTGCCTGCAGATAGGACACTATGTACAATCTTCTCAGCCCCTCCTGCTCTATAACATGCTTCCTGCAGATAGGACACTATGTACAATCTGCTCAAACCATCCCCTACCCCTTCCCCCCTTTTGTTTTGTCTCATAATATTGTTTTTTTTGGGGGGGGTGTAAAAAAATGTTCTTTTTTTGGTGCACATATTCCTATGCAATTAGGAGCAATTAGTCTTGCTAAATTTGGTAGTGGTTTTTGTCCTATTTCTACACCAGGGGGTGACTGGAGTCATTTTGTGCCAAAACATGCACCTAAATGAAAATTTGCGCCAAATCATGAATTTAGTTTAGTATTGTGCAAACTAGCCTAAGCAAATAATGAATTTGGAGCAAGCAGGGTCTGTTTTGGCGCAATGGAAAGTTGCAAAACAACATTTGTACCACAACTGCGCCAAAACAGCTCCAAACATAGACAAAAAACCCAATGACAAATCCCCCCCCTACATGTCTGATTTGAGTCCCTACATATATATCCATCTCTGTGAATGGCCAGGGCTTGATGGACCATTAACTGTAGAGAAGAAGCCTTCAGCTTGACTTTGTTAGTAGAATAAAATATGACTATTAACCCAAAAGAGAAATCAGGTAATTAATTATCCTTTCTGTAAACTTCAACTCTAAACTTTTCTTGGCAGCAGATAAATGGAGCAAGATGTTTCATGAGAGAACTTGCAGCACGGCTGAATGTGCCAGTAACATGCAACCAACAGAGAGGAATTATATAGAAACCCCGCACAATGCTTGGCTTCCCTCTCCTCATACCGCGCTTCCTGCCTGAAGGGCACAGCTCTGCCACGCTGATCACCGTTTGATTAATAATTCATTGCCCGTATATCATGGAGCAGCTACCCAGCAGAGGTGGTATATGGAGACTCCACAACAACTGCTTGATGGTGAAAGATGGGGCTCAGAATAGTGAAAGTATCAGTAGTATGAAGATGTTCTGATATGTTACAAAGGTAATAATAGCATTAGTCCAAATCCATGGAATCTCAAGGGTTAAGAGTTTCTCCACATCCTACTACAGCCGACAATATCGGCTCTCATGTCACATATAAACTAAACATACGGCCCTGTAGCTGAAGTGTCCAGCCTTTCCAGATAAATCAGTGGCTCAAATGAAGAATAATTTAGGGGCACCGTGGGTGTGTCCACAATTTCTGGTGCACCCTCTCTTATGCCGTTCCACCATCTGGCTCTTCCCAATTAACCTTGATTAATAGAGGTCCCGTACAAGAGAGGGTCTATGGGACCTTTTGCAACCACACCCACCATGCACTGAAAGGCTGATTTACATACATTTAGGCGTCACGGGTGCTCACCCGTCCCCCTCTCCGTGCTCCAGCACCCCACAGCTCCAACTCACCTGTCCTCGCTCCTGTCCGGCGGTCAGGCACACGTGTCCCTGTATCCTAGATTTCAAGGACCAGTGCACTGTTAATTGGCCATTTCCAGAATTCCTTCTTTGTGCCTTGTGCCTTTGAGAAAGCTTTGTTCCTGATGCCCTGTGCTTGTGTTCTGAATTCCCGTTGTGACCCCGGTTCCATTCCTGACTATACTCCTCCCTGACCTTCTGCTTCGTCCCCGACACTGATCCTTTGCTGCCACTTCTGACCTCCTGCCTGTCCCTCACTATGGCTCTGCTCAACGTCTCTGTATCTCGCCTTGGCCACCCCCTGGACAAACTCACGCCTGTGGAGCGACCTGGTGGTACCACGCCACAACAAGTCCAACCTGCTTTGCGGCGGATTCTGGGTAAAACCAGGTACCACTTAGACTCCGGTCCCAGGTGACCGCTTATGTCATCATCCGCAGTGGTCCGGTGGGTCCACTACCCCTGGTGCCTGACATTAGGTCAGCAAATTGTGCCCCTGTCCAAGTACATCAGACGCCTCATGCTCCTGACATATGATTTTGTTTAGCTGTGTCGTGTTGAGGGGATCCTGATTTCCAGGATCATTGAAGAAACTTTGATGGAATAGACTTGGACCTGCACAGAATCAGTTCACAAATTTGATGAATCTGTCAGCCTAGATGAGCCACCCATCTCTTATTAGGACCATCAGTACTAAACCTGTGCAGAAAGGTAAGGACTAGTGATGGGTGCACTCAAACGCCATTTGCCCTAGGAGTCGTGCTCCATGTGATGTCGTCAGGGAGTAGAAATACTCTGGCAGTGGGGTAGCACCCACATTCAGTGCCGATGGGTGTTACCGGCAAGGGTGAGCCCGAACTTCTGGCTGAATTCCGGGTTCGGTCCCTGAACATTGTGGTTCATGTTTGCTCAAACAACACCCTATATCGAAACCTTTTGCACCACTGTATGTTTGAACTAGTTGAGAAACAGGATCCTGGGGTTTTAAGGGAGGGTCTATTTATTTCCAAGTCTATTTATAAGTCATGGTATGTAATTTATACTTCCAATGACCCCAATCGCTGTAAAATAATAATAGAGTACAGGGGCTGGTACTTCTGTAGACCGTCAAAGAAAAAAAACATGGGAAAAGATAGAGCGCAATTATAAATAGGAGGAGGGGAAAAAAACTGAAATCCCAATAGTAAACTTTGGCGGAGTGGATGAGGGGAGTAGGAAAAAATTGGAATAATAATGGGAGCAACATGTGGCCTGTGAGCAGTCAGATTTTACCTTACTTGAACCTTCATTAAAGTTGTTTGAAGACTTTAAAGTTTGTTTTTCTGTGTTCACCCTCCCCGGGAGATCATGGCTCCTCTGCTGATCTGATTTACACATTGTTGTCATCTGTTTGTGGTTATCATGTTTTTAGTTTTACTTTATGTGTCACTACCCTTGTCTTTCGGAGCCATAGACCAGGGAGAGCCACTGCTGAGCGAGCAGATCTGCCCGGGGGTAGTCACTTGGTGACACGAAGCTGGGATCTAAATGTTAGATACAGTTTATGTTACAGATGAGCTTTGGCTTATGCTCAAAAATTCAAGATACAATTTGCCACACATTGGGTTAAAAGGTAAATTTCTAAGAAAATGGAAGCCATATGTGACAATAATTAAAAATATCATAATAATGGGAGTAAACAGAACAAATAGTATCCTGTCAAATTTAGATAACAAGGGTTTGGCTTTAGGGTTTTCTGTCTCTGCGCCTCATCTGACATAGTCTATGGCTGTAGGTGAGGCCAAACCAATGCCTTGTACAGTGGTAATATTACATCCCCCAAGAGTCCAGACCACTTTTGATACATGACAAGATCCTGCTGGCTTTAGAGGCAGCTGATTGACATTACATATACTGTTTATACTCAAGTATAAGTCGACCCAATTATAAGCCCAGGCCCCTAATTTTGCCACAAATTACAGGGAAAATTTATTGACTTGAGAATAAGCCTAGGTTGAAATGCCCAGCAGCAGCCTCCCTCTCATTACATGCCCTTTTAATCAAATACTGATATAGGCCCCCTAGAAATGAAACCTCCAATGCAGCCCCCCTAGTAATGAAATGCCGATACAGCCCCCCCTAGTAATGAAATGTCGATACTGCCCTCCTAGTAATTAAATGCCCAATGCAGCCCCCCAAATATTTAAATGCCCTGCAGATCCCTAATAATGGTTTACCCTGCAGTCAGCCCCCCCTAATAATGAAATGCCTTGCAGCCCCCCTAATGATGGAACGCCCTGCTGCCAAATAAACTTAGGACAGTGCAAAGTCACTTTGACAGAGACCCTGCTTGCTCCAAATTCATTATTTGCATAGGCTAGTTTTCACAATTAGACTGAATTCATGATTTGAAATTTCCCGTTTACGCAAATTTTGGCGTAAATTGAAACCAGTCGCTACCTTGATCTATTTTCTGCTATTTTCTGTGACTTTTGATGTTTTTTGTGTAAGAAATTACCCCCAATGTGAGTTGTAACTCACATCACCAGAACAATGTTGGTAACTCACATCACCAGACCAATGTCGGTAGCTCACATCACCAGACCAATGTCGGTAAGTCACATCACCAGACCAATGTTGGTAACTCACATCACCAGACCAATGTCGGTAGCTCAGATCACCAGACGGCAGTGGATGTTCTTGTTGGAGATCACCTGATCCTGGCGCACTCACGTCCTACAGTGGACTTCTGCCACCTCTACCCCACAGCTGGCATCGATAAAGTGATGAGCAGGGCTTAGGTTTCCATCCCACTTAGCATTTTCTTTCACCGCTTCAATCATTAAAATATCTACAATGTACGTTTTTTGGTTCCATCAGATTTTTCCAGGACAGTGGAAGAAGAGACTCGATTCAATCATTCTAGTTTTATTTTCAATTCAAATCCACAATTTTTGAGAAATAGTGTTTTTAGTGCAGGGACTGTCAGCCAGACCATTTCTCACCCACACACATTCCTGATGAAACCCTCAGCGTTTATATGGGGGCGATCAGGAACGGGAGGAGGGACACTTCCAGCTCCCAAACTCTCCTCTGCTTCCAGTCAGAGACTATACATTGGAGTGCATTATTGTTACTGGGGGCGTGCGGAGTATATACACGGACGGTGGTTGTGGTCACTGTGGCCAGGCATTGTAACATCTATCTGCGCTCCTTCTCAATAGACACCAGGAGAAGACACACAGGAAATATAGAATCCATTAGTATTCCTTCTATTCTTCACTTCCTATACCAAGAGGTTGTAATACTTCATAATCTCCCAAAACTTCAGCCAAGGATCCCGGTAAAAAATCTATAGAATAAAGCCCATGTACACCTTGTCTGGCTAAGGCTTTCTACATGCAACCATTGTTTTTGGACTGCTAGATCAATGGCTAGCACACATCCCCATGTGTTTCTATGTGGTTTCCATGGCCATGTGTATGAGTCTACCGCCAAAACCGCAAAACTCAGAGCAGGTCCTACTTCTGTCGGCCAGGGTAGTCTTTTCTTCTGTCTTTGGCATGTGAGTGGACCTCACACACGAATTAGAACGAAGGATCCCAGCACGACTTAAAGAAGTGAAAGACACTTGTCTTTATTTGGTTTCTCAAGAGCTTTGCAATCATCAATGGGCAACATCCAACATGTTTCAACTATATTGGTCTAATTCATGGTCCATGCACAGACATAGCCAAAATACATTGGACGGTGCACTGTTGTTGATGCACATGTCTTGAACTAAATCAAGACATGTATTTCATCTATTTTACGTCTTCAAGTCATGTTGGAAGCCTTTGTTCTACTGGGCTTCAAGTGCCTGTGCCAGCTACAAGGTGGATCAACATACACCTATAAAGCCTTAATGGTGATTATCACGGACTGGGTGAGCGGAGCTGTTTTGGATTACTCACACACATATAACTAATAGACCATATACAACGGACCATGAGTCTGTTGTTTGTGGCCCGTGATAATCTCAAGTGACCTATATCCTAACCCCACTATACCCATCCATGCATTGGAAGAGAAGAGGTTAGTGTCAGACTTGTACCTCCCACATGGGCAAATGATAGGACAAAGTGGCTGTGCTTGGTATTACAACAAATCCTAAACTTGCAATGACTTAAGAGATTTTTCTAATTGATCTCTTATAAGATTTGAAGATACAGTTCATGTAACAGATGAGTTTTGGCTTATGTTCAAAAATTCAAGATTTAAGGGCACTGATGGTTATGGTGGTCAGTGATGTGGACATGTAGTTCCCCTGGTGGCAACCCCTGATACTGCTGTCTGGCATATAGGGCCTTGATGATGGTGAGGGGTAGATGGACCAGACAACTGGGATACAAGGAGGAGGCCTGTAACAATAACTCATTTACTGATAACTTACAGGCACTTGTACAGTCCAGTTACATTTAGATCTTACTACTAGCGGCCTGGGAAGAGTTACTGTGCTTGTAGGTGGAGAGACCGATGGCTTCCTGAAACCCCAGTTTATCACAATGAGTGGGAGGCTGGTCAATCCCATAATAATGTAATCCTGAATTTCCCAATGGTGTATGAGTATTTTCCCTTCCTGTAAGATAGGGAGCTTTCTGCTGGAGTATCTTGGCCTAGCCAAAAGCTACTACGTGTGGTTCCTAGAATAATCCAAAGGTCCTTGTACAACTTCCTATTTGAATCCCAGAAACATATGGTGCAGCATCCAACCAGTCCTCCCCCTCCTGTTACAGGTGGGATTTGGGGTGTGGCCCTCATTAGCATGTCCCACCTACCATCCGGCAGGTTCTAGGAAAAACTGGAAACTACTAACACTACCTAAAGCAGTTCCCAGGGCCGATGCCAGAACTGGGAATACCTGGGCAAGTCCCGGGCCCAGAGCTGCAGTGGGGCCCACATAAGGCTGTACATAAGGAATCCACATTGGTGTGCAGAGCTGTATCTAATGACTTCATAAAGTGTGAGGGGGGAGGGCTTATATATAAGGAGGCTGTTTGGGATGATAAACTAGGGAATATTTTAGGGAACAGGAGACTGTTTTAGTTTCTGAATTTTGAATGACGACATGTGAGTTCACTACAAAGGGGCCCAGTGAAGCTCTGTCACCCAGGGGCCTACTGAAACCTGGAGATGACCCAGGCAGTTCCCACCACAGACTGTGGGTGTCACAGTAGTGCAGTTTCAATGCAGTTTCAATCCATTCTCTGCCTACCAATTACAGTGGTACAAGGAAAACATAAGACACTTTACATAAAAACATGTTACCTCATGAAACATATAAAATACCACTTGTGTACAGGTCTCAGGCATTGCACTCTGTTACCCCACACCAAGTGTTATCAGACATGACTCAGGAGGGGCATTTATCTGCAAACATTGAAAAAACCAGGACAATCCCAAGTATTCCAGTGTGTATAGCAATAAGCATCCAAAGGCCTGAGAGGAACCCTGGATGTTTATACAAGTTTTAATTATTTGTTCCTTCTCGGGTAATTAACTGATAAAAGGGATTGATGAGTGATAATTGATTAATTGTTACAACATAACTCAGTGATGACATCAACTAGAGATGACTTGTAGTGATGTCACCATTTAGTCATCGGTGTTACCTCTATTTACATTAGCAAACCCCAGACAATGAGAAGAAAGACAAAGTGATTTCATAGAATAATAAGGAGTTAATAGTTGAGAGATGATATAAATATATATATAATAATGTAATGGAATAAGTGTATAGTACTATTCACACACTGTACACTAGGGGGCATTTTCTCATTCATATTGCATTATATACTTACATATATACAGTATATATATATACACTCATTCCTATCTCAGAGAAGGGCTCTTTCACATTGACGCTGTTTTTCACATCCGAAGATGCCTCACAAAGCCATTGATTTCTATGGGAAACCCCCCCCCCAAAAAAAAGCATAAGAAACAAAAGTAACATGGAAACAACATGCAATGGACATGCCAATGTATTTCTCACTTTCATATTCAATGGGGCACATTTACTTACCCGACCGATGGAGTTCACATAAAGTGCATTGTCCGATGATAATTCACTAGGATCGTGTGCCCGATATCCTGCATGTGTCGCTTCCCCGCTCAGGTCCGACAGAGTTCACCTTCTTCTTCCTGGTGCATGTAAGTGCATGTCCTGTGACACAATTTGAAAGTTAAATCCTGCGCTCAGTCCGAATCAGTCGGATCGTTCAATGGCACGGCCCCCTGATTTCTGTTGCATGAAAGCAGCACAGCTGCGCCACAATCTGATCGTGTGCGACACAATCCTCTGCTAAATACCTGTCCCAGCTGGAAGTCCGACGAAAATGCGATCCGCGAACCCTTAGTAAATAAGCCCCAATGAGATGGGTTTACAGAGTTGGATTGTTATCTTCATTTCACTGGATAGGGCATAACATTCTGATTGGCGGGGGTCTGACTGCTGCCATTCCACGTATTACTAATGGGGTGATGGATATTGTTGAGCACAGCACTTGGTAATCTCCTCCACTCTCATAGATATTTAATGGGATTGCCAGTGATACTAGAAAGCTGTGCAATTTATCTCATCATTGAATGAAGCAGAGGACGCATGGTCGATTAGCGAAAACAGGACCTTACTTCCAGCAGTAGGACCCCCACAGATCAGACTGTTACCCTCCATACTGTGGATAGGGGATAACAACCCGGTACAACCCCCTTTCGGATCCATGCCGATTAGTCTTGTAGTGGTAAACAGCTCATCTCATAGACTGTTAGCTCTTGTGAGCAGGGCCCTCACTCCTATTGTATTATTATAACATTATTATGTTATTACTCTGTAATGTTTTATTTTATTTTGTATCTGTACCCTGTGATCTGAAAAGCGCTGTAGAATATGATGAAGCTCTATAAATCAATAATTTTTATGTTAGATAATCAATATTATTATGTTGAGAGCAGGGGTGCACCAGCCATGATGCGAGTTAAGCCTCTTGCCTCAGGCAGCACACTTGCAGCAAGATGGGGGGCGGCATCAGGGGTACAGTCACTTTCAAAGCAGAACCTGACACTTAAAAATATTGGGGGTCATTTACTAATAAACCCAATTCGCGTTTTCCCGACGTGTTACCCGAATATTTCCGATTTGCGCTGATTGTACCTGAATTGCCCCGGGATTTTGGCGCAAGCGATCGGATTGTGGCGCATCGGCGCTGGCATGCACGCGAAGGAAAACGGGGAGCGTGGCCGAACGAAAACCCGGCGTATTCGGAAAAACCGCCGCATTTAATAACCGAAAATGTGTCGCTTGGGAAGCGCTTACCTTCACCTGGTCCAGCTCGGTGTATTCCGGCGTGTTCAGATGATTTTCAGCGCAGCAGCGCCACCTGGTGGACGGCGGAGGAACTACCTTCATAAATCCCATCCGGACCCGAATCCTGTTCAGAGAACGCGCCGCTGGATCGCGAATGGGCCGGGTAAGTAAATGTGCCCCATTGTCTTTTCACAGCCAATGTCAGCACAGGTGTGATAAGCTGCATGGAGAACCCACCTGCTAAAAACTAGCTTGCCTCAGGCAGCAGCAGAGAGTTTAGGTTCATCCCTGGTTGAGAGAGCCATTGGATATCTCCACATGAGACGTACTCTACACCCTATGGATTTTCTGCTGCAGAAATACCATACCTACATATTTTTAAAAATCCAATGAAAAATTGACCTATTTGATGATATCACATTCCCACCAGGTTTATAAATGTTATGAAATCCACATGAAAATCTGCACTATTTGGGAATATTTTTAGCACTATGTATATGGCTGCAGAAAATCCATGTATATTAATCCAGCATGGACTACTCTTCCCATGATTCCCATTGTTATCCCCATCATTAGCATGCAGGTAGAATAAGCCGATATTGGGTTGGGGCAGGTCCGGGGTGGAGCTCAATGGACACTATGTAATGGCGACATGCTGGAAGTACCAGGTCCAGTGAGCAACTGGCAAGCCAAAATAGTGGGACACTGTGTAACAGGCACTTGTCATAGCCAGCCAGAGCCTTCCCTTAGAGGCTGAACACCAGGGGGCAGTAGTGAAGAGGGGTGAGGGAGCAGAGCTGTGGGCGTCCACGGTCTGTACAACAAATACCACAAACACAATGAATATGGGTGAAAGAGAATAGTGGGTAAGAAATGACACATGGGCCGAATTTATTAAAGCCCCTGTTTTCTGTCGGACTTTGCACGTTCTTTTCAGTGCAAACTGCTTGCACAGATATTTATAAAATGTCAGAGACACGAATGTGTTGCGGCTGCACTGTACCCGACCCAACACAAATTTCTGCACTGAAATGGGTGCTCCGGTGGTCAGTCGGACCATGCGCCACATTTATCATTCAAAGTCAGACAGAAGTGTGTTGCACGCTCTATGGGGCACATTTACTTACCCGCGGTGCATTGTCCGATGAGGATTCGGGTCCAGCGCAATTCACTGAGGTCGTGCATCCAATTTCCTGCAGGTGTTGCTTCCACGCCGAGGTCCGCCGGAGTTCACCTTCTTCTTCCAGGTGCATGTGAGTGCTGATCTTG
Source organism: Engystomops pustulosus (assembly GCA_019512145.1). Classification (NCBI taxonomy): domain Eukaryota; kingdom Metazoa; phylum Chordata; class Amphibia; order Anura; family Leptodactylidae; genus Engystomops; species Engystomops pustulosus. Next base: position 16,017,390 of record CM033646.1, on the reverse strand, counting down.
CGACACATTTCGTTTTTTAAACTCCCCGTTTTTTCCGAATCCGGCAGGTTGTCCAACGGCCATGCCCCTGATTTATGTCACGTGCAATCCGGCGCCTATGCACCACAATCCAATCGCGTGCACCAAAAACCCGGGGCAATTTGGCACAAATAGGCGCAAAATGGAAATATTCGGGAAAACCTGACTGAATCGCGGTCCGTGGACCCTTTGTAAAACCTGACGGAATTGCAGTCCATGTCCGTGGACCCTTTGTAAATGAGCCCCTATGTTTAAAAAAGTTGTCGCACTCTGTCGGAGCAGTGCAGGGGGCGCCAGATTCATGAAGAACGTGCACCAGAAATCCTGAATCTGGCGCCCCCTGCACTATACACAGGTAACTGCACATAGTACAGACTCCTATGATAAATGTGGAATGGGCCAAAGTTAGAGAGAACCTGTCACCATGTTTACCCCATTAAACTACCAGCCCCTTCAAGTAGAATATGAAATGCTAGAAGTTAAATGGAGTAAAAATCTAGTGGCAGCTTCTCTTTAAGTAAAAACAATAGCTTTTAAATGATTTTCCATCACTTTTTATCAATGCTACTGGTCATTTCCACACCATCAAAAATCAATAGTTTGATTGGTTTCAATGTTGTCACTAAAATGGGCACAAATCCCTTGGGGCTACTTTCAGGTCCAGTATTTGGGCAGATGGTCTTCAGTCTCTCACCTCTAGTTCTTCATATCCCCCTGGTGGTTAATCAGAGTACAGGCAGTCCCAGGGTTACGTTCAATATAGGTTCTGTAGGTTTGTTCTTAAGTTGAATTTGTATGTAAGTCAGAACTGTATATTATATCATTGTAACTCCAGACAAATATTTTTGGGTTGTTTTTGACATTTGGATTTTTAAAATGTTAGATTGTCATAAGAACCAGGATTAATAATAAAGCTTCATACCAGACACCTGTGATAACTGTTATAGCTGATTATTGTAGCCTAGGGCTGAAGTACAGTAAATTACCAACATCCAGAGGTCCGTTTGTAACTATTGGTCGTCTATAAGTCGGGTGTTCTTAAGTATGGGACCGCCTGTATATAGTTTATAGATTATATCTATCACTTTTGAAGGAAACATCAGGATTTGCCAAAAAAATTCAGAAAAATAGCAACTGAACTTGTGAACTAAGTCCAAAAATACTAAATAAGAGGTTGTGACTTTATTAATAATAAGTTGTGTAATGGCCTCGGATACATAATTAGTCATTTTTATCATGTTGGGTTTATTTTAAAGTGAAACATTTCTGCAGAATTCACTAAAATTAGACAAAGAAGGAAATATTACTGATGTTCCCCAAACCCTTGTAGCTTCTATACAAATATCACACTGCACATGATACAATTATTAGCAGTTTCATGCATTTAAAGCAGAACAGTTCTCATTGCTAAATAGTGAAAACCGAAAACTATTTTTTGGTTACCTCTCCTAACATGTCTGTTCTATAAAGAAGTTAAAAAATAATTACCCTCATCCACAAAGCTCTGCATAATACTGCACCTTCCTACCTTTCTTCTCTCATCTCAATCTATCGTACAAGTCTCATCATTCTGCCAGTGATTTCAAGATGTTCTCTTTCGTAATTCCAAATTCTCACTAACGACTCCAGGACTTCTCCCGAGCTGAACCAATTCTCTGAAATGCTCTTCCCCAGACTATGAGACTAATACCCAACCTCCAAAGTTTCAAATGTTCTATTAAAATCCATCTCTTTGGGGAAGCCTATCCCTATCCAACACTACATTAAACTCCAACTCTCCCTTTCCTAACCCATCCTGTGTCCTCCTCCCGTCTGTTATTCTGCACACACCAGATACCAAGCTCCAGGCTTCTCTGCAGTCCTATTCACCTTGAACTGATGACTATTCAAGCAGCAGCAATTTTATTTATTAAATTAATTTAATTCTGTTCCCTTCCCTAAGAAATGACTGGACCCTTATACAAGCTCTTTATAACTTATTGTTGCACCCCCGATCTCATAGATGTAAGCTTCGTTCAACCCCCTCATCCTCATAGACTGTAAGCTCTTGTGTCACCCATCACTCATGACTGTAAGCTTTGTGTCACCCCTCATCTCATTAGACCGTAAGCTCTTGTGTCACACCCTCCTCCTCATAGAATGTAAGCTCTTGTGTCACCCCCAATCCTCATAGACTGTAAGCTCTTGTGTCACCCCTCTCTCCATATAGGACTGTAAGCTCTTGTGTCACCCCCTCACTCATAGAATGTAAGCTTGTGTCCCACCCTAACCCATAGACGTAGTATTGTACCCCTCATCCTTTAGATGTAAGCTCTTGTGTCACCCCCTCATTCCTCATAGACTGTAGCTCTTGTGTCACCCCTCATCCTCATAGACTGTAAGCCTTGTGTCACACCCCTCATCCTATAGACTGAAGCTCTTGTGTCCACCCTCAGTCCTCATAGACTGTAAGTCTGTGTCACCCCTCATCCTATAGACTGGAAGCTCTTGTGTCACCCCTCATCCTCATAGACTGTAAGCTCTTGTGTCACCCCTCATCCTCATAGACTGTAAGCTCTTGTGTCACCCCTCACCTCATAGACTGTAAGATCTGTGTTACCCTCACTCCCAAGAATACACTGTAAGGTAGTGACTGTATCACTAGTGACTAACCCCCTAACGACGGAAATCCGTACGCTGGTACGGGGAGCGGTTGGAGCTCTAAATCGGATAGCGCTATCTGTCTCTCCGTCAGCCTGTGGCAGACACACGGATGACTAGGGCAGGAGATATCGCTATATGGCCGCCTGCTGTGAAGAGACGCAGACACTCAGATCAATAACCAGGCAGGAAAAACCTCCCTTTATAGCTCTGCTCTTATCTGAATATGACTGTAATTATATTGTGGAAAATTAAATACTTTATTCAAGTGGCACAGCAATGTCACATTTCATTTCTAATGATGCTCAAATAGCGATGTGGAGGAGTAAGAGTGCCGGCGCATGATAAATATCCCCCTAACAGTGTATGATAACACCTCCAAAAGTTCCTCCCTCACACAACCTACACTAACATCTAAATTTCTACCTATCTATTATTATATATAATCTATCTATCATCTATAACATACATATAGAATAAATATATATATATACCGTATATACTCGTGTATAAGCCGAGTTTTTCAGCACAAAAAATGTGCTGAAAAACCTCACCTTGGCTTATACACGAGTCAATTAAAAAAAAAAAGAATACTCACCCTCCGGCACCCGGATCCTCAGCAGCAGCTCCCGATCCTCGGCGGCGGCTCCACTTCTCTCTTCTTTCTACACTGGCCGGCAGTCGCGTCCATGCGATCTGCCGGCGGGCGGACACTAGGATGTAGCAGTGTTGCCGCTGATGACATCATTGCATGGACGCGACTGCCGGCCAGTGAAGAAAGAAGAGAGAAGCCGCCGCCGCAGAGGACCTGGAGCCCCGCCACCGCCGCCGCAGAGGACCTGGAGCCCCGCCACAGCCACCGCAGAGGACCTGGAGCCCCGCTACCGCTGCTGCAGAGGACCTGGAGCCCCGCCGCCGCAGAGGACATAGAGCACCGCCGCCGCCGCAGAGGACCTGGAGCCCCGCTACCGCCGCCGCAGAGGACATGGAGCCCCACCGCCGCCGCAGAGGACATGGAGCCCCGCCGCCACAGAGGACATGGAGCCCCGCCGTCACCGCAGAGGACCGGGAGCTGCCGCTGAGGACCGGGAGTCGCCACCGCTGAGCATCAAAGGTGAGTATCATCGGAGGGTGAGTATTAAGTTTATTTATTTTTAATTCGCTTGGCATACTGGGGGAAGGCTGTATAATACTTGGGGCAGGCTGTATACTACTTGGGGGCAGGCTGTATACTACATGGGGGCTGGCAGGCTGTATACTACATGGGGGCAGGCTGGCTGTATATTCAATGATTCTATTAAAATCCATTCTTTGGGCAAGCCTTATCCAATCCATCCAATACATTAAACTCCAAACTCTCCCTTTCCCTAACCCATCCTGGTATCATCCATTGTTATCCTGAACACACCCAGGATACCAAGCTCCATGTTTTCTCTGCAGGTCCTATCAACTTGAACTGATGAATATTCAAGCAGCAGCACTTTTATTTATTAAATTAATAATTCTGTCCTTCCCTACGAAATGACTGGACAGGATACAAAGCTCTTTACTTTGTGTCAACCCCTCATCCTCATAGACGTAAGCTCTTGCCCCCCCCCCCCCCCCCCCGTCATCCTCATAGATGTAAGCTCTTGGTCACCCCTCACTCATAGAATGTAAAGCTCTGTGTCACCCATCATCCTCATGAGGACTGTAAGCTCGGTGGTCACCCCTAACCTCATAGACTTGTAAAGCTCTTGTTCACCCCCTCATCTCTAGACTGTAAGATCTTGTGTCACCCCCCTCATCCTCCATAGACTGTAAGCTCCTGTGTCAACCCCCCATCATCAAGACTGTAAGCTCTTGTGTCACCTCACCGCATAGACTGTAAGCTCTGTGTACCCCTCATCATCATAGACATGAAGCTCTTGGTCCCACCTCATCCTCATAGAATGTAAGCTTGTGTGTAACCCCCTCATCCTTCATAGACTGTAAGCTCTTGTGTCACACCATCTCTAATCATGACTGTAAGCTCTTGTGTCCTCACATCATTCCTCATAGATGGTAAAGCCTATTGTGTCATCCCCTCATCCCTATAGAATGTAAGCTCTGTGTCATACCCTCATCATCCTCATAGATGTAGCTCTGTGTCACCCCCCCATAACCTAGACTGTAGATCTTGTGTCCACCCAATCATCTCATAGAAATGTAAGCTCTTTGTCACCCCTCAGTAATCATAGAATGTAGATACGGTGTCACCATCCTCCCACATAGACTGTAAGCTCTTCTTGTGTCAACCCTCATCCTCATAGACTGTAAGATCTTGGTCACTCCTCATCCTGCTAACTGTAAAGATCTTGTGTCACCCCGTCATCCTCATAGACTCGGTAAGGGCTCTTGTGTCACCCCTAATCCTCATAGACTGATAAGCTTCTTGGTCCCCCCTCTCATCCCAGAGACTGAAGATCTTGTGTCACCTAGTCATCCTCATAGACTGTAAGCTCTGTGTCACCCCATCATCTCATAGACTGTAAGCTCTGTGTCACCCCTCATCCTCATAGACTGTAAGCTCTGTGTCCCCCCATCCTCATCGACTGTAAGTATTGTGTCATCCCCTCCATCTTCATAGGACTGTAAGGCTCTTGCGTCACCCCTCATCTCATAGACTATGACGCTCTGTGTCAACTCCGAATCCTCATAGACGTAAGGCTCTGGTCAACCCCTCATCCTCATCGATGTAAGCTCTTGTTCACCCTCCTCCTTTCATGACTGTAAGCCTCTTGTGTATCACCTCACTCTCCTAATAGACTGTAAGCTTGGGTCACCTCCTATCATCATAGACTGTAAGCTCTTTGTCCCCCCTCATCTAATAGAACTGTAAGTCTGTGTCACCCCCTCATCCTCATAGACGTAAGTCCGTGTCACTCACTCATCCTAATCGACGTAAGCTCTTGTGTCACGCCCCCTCATTACCTCATAGATGTAAGCTATGTGTCACTACCTAATCCTCATAGGAAGTAAGATCGGTCACCCTAATCCTCATAGACTGTAAGCTCTTGTGTCACCCCACTAATCCTCATAGACTGTAAGCTCTTGTGTCACCCTTCTCATCAAATGACTGAAAGCTCTTGTGTCACCTCTCATATCATGACTGAAGCTCTTGGGGTCACCCCTCATCCTCATAGACTGAAAGCTCTTTGTGTACCCCCTCATCCTCTTAGCTGTAAGCTCTTTGGTTCACCCCCTTCATCCTCATAGACTGTAAGCTCTTGGGTCAACAATCCATCTTAATAGACGTAAGCTCTTGTGTAACGCCTTCATCCTCACAGTCGTAAGCTATTGTGTCACCTCCTAATCCTCATAGACTGTAAGCTCGTACCTGTGTCACCCCTCATCCTCAAGACTGAAGCTATTGTGGCACCTCCTCATCCTCATAGACTGTAAGCTCGGTGTCCCCCCTCATCCTCATAGACGTAAGAGCTTGTGTCACCCTTCCTCAAGGAGTAAGTCTTGGTCCTCCCCCTCATCCTAATAGACTGTAAGCTCTTGTGTCACCTCTCATCCTCATAGACTGTAAGCTCTTGGGTCACCCCCTCGTCATCATAGACGTGTAAGCTTTTGTGTCACCCCTCATCTTCATAGACTGTAAGCTCCTGTGTCACCCCTCTTCCTCATAGACGTAAGCCTCTTGTGTCCCCCACATTCATCCTAATAGACTGTAAGCTTGTGTTCACTCCCTAACCTCATTAGACTGTAAGCTTTGTGTACCCCTCATACTTCATTAGACTGTAAGCTTGGTCACCCTCTCATCCATAGACTGAAAGCTCTTGAGTTCACCTCCTCATCCTCATAGACTGTAAGATCTTGGTCACCTCTCATCCTTCATAGACTGAAAGCTTCTGTGTCCCTCATCATCCTCATAGACTGTGAAAAGCTCTGTGTTCACCCCCCTCATCCTCATAGACTGTAAGCTCTTGTGTCACCCTTTCATCTCATAGACTGTAAGCTCTTGGTCAACCCCTCATCCTTCATAGATGTAGCTCTTGTGTTCACCCCTCCATCTTAATAGACGTAAGCTCTTGTGTCACCCCCTCATCCTCATAGGGACTGTACAGCTCTTGTGTCACCTCCTCATCCTCATAGGACGAAGACCTGTGTGTCACTCCCTCATCCTCCTAGACTTGTATAAGCTCTTGGTCAACCCCCTCATCCTCATAGGACTGTAACTCTTGTGTGCACCCCCGCAACCTCATAGAATGTAGCTCTTGTGTCACCCTAATCTCATAGACTGTAAGCTCTTGTGTCAACCCCCTCACCTCATAGACTGTTAAGCTCTTGGTCACCCCGCCATCCTCATAGACTGTGTAAGCTCTTGATGTCACCCCTCATCCTATAGACTGTAAGCTCTGTCACACCTCATCATCATAGGACTGTAATGCTCTGTGTAAACCCCTATATCATCATAGACGGTAGCCTTTGTGTCATCCCCTTCATCCTCATAGACTTTAAGCTCTTGTGTCACCGCTATTCCATCATAGACGTAAGCTCTGTGTCCCCCTTCATCTCATAGGACTGTCAGCTTTGTGCACCCATCCATCTTCATAGACTGTCAAGCTCTTGTGTCACCCCCTCTCCTCATAGACTGTAAGCTCTGTGTCACCTCCTCTTCATCATAGACGAAGCTCGTGTGTAACTTCCCTCATACTCATAGACTGTAAGCTCTATTGTGTCACACCCTCATCCTCATAGACTGTAAGCTCTTGTGTCACCCCATCCATCCTCATAGACTGTAGCTCTTGTGTCACCCATCCATCCTCATAGACTGTAAGCGCTTGTGTCACCATATCATCCTCATAGATGTAAGCTCTGTGTCACACCCTCATCCTCATAGGACTGTAAGCCTTGTGTCACCCCTCATCTTCATAGACTGTAAGCTCTTGTTGTCACCCCCTCATCCTCTAGACTGTAAGCTCTTGTGTCACCTCCTCATCCTCATTGATGTAAGCTCGGTGTCCTCCCTCATCCTCATAGACTGTAAGCTTTGGTGTCACCCACCTATCCTATAGACTGTAAGCTCCTTGTGTCACCCCCCTCCATCCTCATTAGATACTGTAAGCTTGTCACCCCTCATCCTCATAGGACGAAAGCTCTGTGTCACCCCTCATCCTCATAGGACGGTAAGCGTGTACCCCTATACTTCATAGACTGTAAGCTCTTGTGTTACCCCCTCACTCCCCAGAATACACTGTACAGTAATGACTTGTATCACTATGTGACTATCCCCCCTCCCCTGAGACCCCGTCGCTGTCCGGTGAGCGTGGAGCCCTCCAATTTAGATAGCGCTATCTGTTCTCCCGTTCAGCCTGTGGCAGAACATGGAGGGATAGGGCCCACGGACGATATCGTATAGGGCCGCATTGCTGTGAAGAGAGCAGGACACTCAGATTCAATAACAGGCAGAAAAACCTCCCCTTTAAGCTTGCTCTTATCTGAATATGACTGTAATTATATTGTGGAAAATTAAATACAATTGACCTCTGCCACTTATTTCATTAGTAAACAATGAAGCCGCGGAATTCAATGGGATATCCCCTCCTCCCGCGCCCAGCGCCGGCTCCATCAATCAGGGAATACACAGGTAATAGACATACAGATATGTAAGTGGAAGGAAGGAGGGTTTTAATTTAGATTTTTTTTCACTTATAGTCATCGACTGTCGCTAGAAATTAGCAGGTCACACGGGAATATTACACATCGTATCTTCTCATCCCCGAAAATCACACTACAGAGACAATGGGGCTTATTTACTAAGGCTCCGCGGTACGAAATACCCTTTGTTTTCCAATGTGGGCCTCATTTAGAAGGGCTTTTTGTCGCACGAGATCGGATTTTGGCACATTGGACGGCTTTCATGCAAAACAAAAATCGGATGGGGGGGGGGGGGGGTCGTGTGTGACAGCGGACGATCTGGTGATGGATCGGAATGAGCCGGATTTAACATCTAAAATTGGGTCGGAAGACAACGCACTTACATACACAGGAAGAGGAAGGGTGAACTTGCCGGTGCGCCCTCAGCGGAGAAGAAGCCAAACATGCAGGGTATCGGGCGCAAGATCTTATTGGATCGACCGGATTCATCTCGTCGGGACTGTCCGGATCGGGGATCGCGGACAGGACCGAGTAGGTAAGTGAATGTTGCCACCAGTAGGTGAGAACTTATAGAAAATTCCCATTAAATCATCAGGGAAATTACTCCTAGATCCAGGGAGACTGTTGGGCGTAATCTCTTTTATGGTTAGATAATCAACTCCGTGTCCTATCTTCCTACCATCATTGTCCCTCCTTTTTTACCCATTTTAAAATGTGCAAATGATAGGGCTAAGGGTGAGTACCAGAGCCTTTTGCTGCAGCTTCACAGGATGTTACACAGTGCAGGAGCACTGAAGAACCTCTACAAGTGACCAATCAGGCGAAGGAATTCATACGTTACCTGAGGGGGGTGGCGTTCATGGTTGTAAAAAGCTGGGTTGGATAACCTTTAAATCATCAATGGTTCCCAAAAGCTAGGACTGCGACTATTAGAGGGGAACTCTGGGGGCCACACAGAAGCCTTTTAGAAGTCATATTAATTCCTTGGAAAAATCGTACAAAACCTATGACTGCCATTACACAGCGGTCCCCACCCAGCGACCTGCAGGCCCCCGCTGTGTAGACCATCTTAGTAGTTACATGCATTGGTTACCTAGTGACATTTGTGTAGCCGCACTTTGAGGTTTTTAATATGGGTGTACATTTGCTAAGGCTAAATATACTTCTGGAAAATTTTCCTGCATCTTCAGGACGTCTGATGTCTCCACATTTACAGAAGTAGGAAGCATCAAGGTAACATCTGTAGCACCAAACGTTTGCTCTATTTCTACATTATTTGTAAATTAAATGTGTCACATGTGACATATCCTCCTACTATGACATGATTTTTTATGGTTTAATGCTGTCACCCATCCTGAATACCTTGTGGGTGACATCTTGTGTTATTGGGTCCAAGGTGCAACCAAAATTTTGGTTATATGTTATGCAAAGACTGTGAAAAAACTAGTCATAGATACATTGTTAGATTTTTATTGGTTTGTGTTTTCTCTGTAATTTGAAATCACATGTGTGTAGTTGCCTTTACTGTGACATCACTGTGTGTATTACCCCAGTACTATGACATACATGTGGTAGTATCCCTGTACGTGGACTTACATCTTGAATCCTGTACGTGTTAATCAGTGTGTATTATCCCTGTACTGTGACATCACGTGTGATATTACTGTATACTGTGACACCTCACTGTGTGATTATACCATCCCGTACTGGACTCACTATGTGTATTATACCTGTACTAGACATCACTGTGTGTGTATATCCCTGTACTGTGACATCACTGGTGGTATTATCCCTGTGACCTCACTGTGATCATCCGTATGTGACTGGACATCACTGGTTATTATCTAGTACTGTGACATCACTGTATGTTATTATCCGTACTGGAATCCCTGTGGTGTATTATTCTGTAACTGTGGATCCTGTGTGTATTATCCCGTATTGTGACATCAGTGAGGTGATTATTTCTGACTTGTGACCAATCACATGTGTGTATATAATCCCTGTTATGTGAAATCACTGTGTGTAATATCTCTGCTTGACTGTGACACAACTGTTGGTTATTATTCCGTAATGTGACACACTGTGTGTATTATCCACTGTACTGTACACACTGTGTGTATTATCCTGTTTTTATGTGATCACGGTGTGTAATTCTCGTACTGTGACCACTGGTGTATTATCTGTACTGGACATCAATGGGTATATCCGTGTACTGTGCATCCAGTGTATTATCTGTACTGTGACATCACTGTGTGATTATCCTGTACTGTGACATCATTGGTGTATTATCCTTGTACTTGACATCACTGTGTGTATTATCCGTATGTGACATCTGTGTGTATTCCATTGTCTGTGACATGACTGTGTGTATTATTCCTGTACTGTGACAATGAACTGTGTGTATGATCCCTGTACTGTGACATCACTGTGTGTCATTTTCTGTACTGTGACTCCTGTGTGTATTAGTGTGATGTGTACTGTGACATCACTGTGTGTATTATCTGGTGTATTGTGTCGTGACATCACGTGTGTATGATACTGTATGTGACATGTGCGGATGGTTCTTATCCCTTTTCTTCTTCTTTCACACATGTTTTATAGCATTGTTATGATAAATGGATCCATGGTGAGAATTCCACCTAGATTTGTTATACGGATCCATAACCGCTGTGTGGCTGTGAAAACTGTATCCCCAAATTCCATACAATTACAGAGCTAATTAAAGATCTTTTTAATTGGCAGGGCTTGCGAAAGGAAACAATAGATGTAATGGGCAATAATGCTGGTGTGTGAGGCCCCCTCGTACTCCAGGCACTCAAGGAGAAGGTTATCAATCGGGGGGCGGCTGACATGTAATCATGAGAAAGTTATGAGCATGAAGTGTTTTCTGGCTCAGCTAAATATCCGATCCAGTGATATGGACGCGTCGGTGTAAGCCCTGACCCTGTGGCCTTATTGGAAATGGACACCAATCATGAGGGCTTCCTGTCGGGCTGCGGGGACAGGGGACGGACAGGAAGTGATAGGATCGCAGCTTCCTTAATGGAGCATTTCCTGTTTGTATTTGGGGGTCCCTACTGCCCCATCTGTCATCTCTGAAAAGTTGGACATTCCTAGGGAGTAAACGCTTACATTTCACTCGTTAACGCATTGTTGCTGGATTGCTTGACAATGTGCAGAAGGAATCTGGAATTTTCTATGTTATCTTCTTTAATGTGGAGGGGGTCAAATTGTATTATGGAAAATAAACTTTGCGGCGGAAAATCCACCTTTACTTCCTTAGTTATGTGAACGAGGCTGGCTCTAGACAGGAGCTGGCTCCCTCAGTGAGCCGGTGGCTCACTTAACACCCCCCTAACCGGTTCACCACGCCCCCTTTAAATGTGGTGGGAATGGGGTGTGTACTGACTGGTCTGAGGACTCCCTACTATACATGTAATAGGGAACCGTTCAGGAGCCAGAAGAGCCGGCTCTTCTAGTGAGCGAGCCTAATGACCGCTCACTAAGAAGAGCTGGAATTCCCATCACTATTCTTACAACCTCACCACATGTACGTAACGTCAAGCAATAACCTTCCTAGCAGTGATTGGCTGGCAGTGTTTAATGGGCGTCTAATGCAAATGGGGGCAGCAGTGGATCCATTTTTAAAGGGGTTGTTCCATGTTTGATTGTTATCTGCTGCCCAGAGGATGCCCACCAAAAGAATGCGGGTCCTGTTGCTATTAAGTGATGCAGAGGCAGGTGTAGCATGCGTCCTTATCTCTATTGAAAACTAAAGAACTGTGTAAATTACCAAGTACAGCACCGGGATATCTCTGACATTTTCACTATTTATAGAATATAGGAGATACCTCAGCGTGTGCTCAGAATTTCATTATGCTCTATAGTATGAATGGAAACGGCCAGGACACATGCTCCATCAGTTGGTAATAATGAGACCATTCTGTGATTGTTTATCCCTATTTACAGGAGGCCCAAAAATAAACCATCAACTCTATAAAGGTTTCCAGTATTATAAGAACATGGCTGATTTCTTGTTTTAAAGATAAATCTACCATCAAAGCAAGACGAGGCATGTAAACCGGATGTCGTATTCAGGCACGAATGCGGGAACCCTAAGGCAGGGTGAACCTAAAATCCTGTTGCCTGATTGCGAGCTATAGAACGGCGCCAACTGTGTGCAAACTTCAGTAGTAAATATCCGGGTATTTGTTGGGTAAGTGAGTTCTTCATGCACGTTGTCACCTGACATCAGGTGTGAAGAGACATGGGGGTCATCGCCCAAATCGAGGTTTCCGACGTGTTACCGAATATATTTCCCGTTGGCGGCGATTCCACTGAATTGCCCCGGGATTTGGCGCACGCAGATCGGATTGTGGCGGCATCGGCGCTGGCAGGCACGCGACGGAAAATCGGGGGGGGCTGGCACGACGAAAAACCGACGGAATCGGAAAAACGCCGCATTAAAAAAGAAAAAGTGTGCGGGAGCTTGCACTACTTCACTTGGAATAGGCCGCGAGTGCGTTCCGCGATCTCTTAACACAGCAGCGCCACCTGGTGGACGTCGGAGGAAATGCCTTATGAATCCCAGCCGGACCCAAACCACCGCGGACGCAAATGGACCGGGTAAGTAAATCTGCCCCATATTTTAAGTGGCAGGTCCTGCTTTGAGCAGATAACTGGTCCCTGATGCTGTTGAGGCAAGAGGTTAATCTATGGTCTCCTTTCTTCTAAAATAACATCAGATTATACTAACGAGCCATAGCGGGCTCTGGGAGGGCGTTATCAGTGAGAAATATAAGCTGTGAAAGCTTCAGTGTGCCTAGCTGGAAGCATCACCTACGGACAGGGGTTGTACCATCCATGAGGCGAGTTGAGCCTTTCGCCCTCAGGCAGCAACACCCAGAACAAAGATGTGGGGGGGGGGGGGGGCATCAGGGGTGCAGTGACCTGCCTACAAAGCAGGGACCTGAACTCTAAAAATAGTGTCTCTTCACATCTGATGTCAGCGGGTTTGTGAGACACTCATGCGAACCCACTACGAAAATATAACTGATATAATACCAGATGGGGCAAAGGGGGCGCCATTCTAGTGACACCCAGCAGAGACGTTTAGATTCACCTGCCTACGGACTGATGATTTTTGGAAGAAAAGTAGGAATGTTTTAAATTATAGCCATCCCCTTTACCACAACTACAACTATCTGACATAAATAGGACACCGAGTTTATCCGAATTGATTGGCTTTAGTAATTTTATATAGTGTATACATATATTGGAGGAATACTTAATGGTACGGGTACCGGGGGATTGCATAAACTGATACTTTGCAAAAAGTAAATTCTATTGTAATGAATAGTTCCCTTTAAGAGTGGAATGACTTCATTATTGAACTGCTGAACCCTTCAATGTGAAGGGTGGGGCTACCAAGGAGCGCTGTGTGAGGGTACATGTAGACTCGGAGATTTGCAGACTTTGTTGGCTCTGTACAGATACTGACTATACTGGGACTCTCCCTTAAAGGGGATGTCCTATACAGAAACTTAGCTGTGTTGAGAAGAACACTCAACATTTGGGTTTTCTCGCAGTAGAGAGATGGAGCGTGATTCTAGTATCCATAAAAGGTCTGGCAGTGGACCATTTGTCTATAGGGAGATCCAGAAGAGCTGGGCTACCCAAATCATGCTACTATACTGTTACCTGCAGTGTGATTAGAGGGTTCTTAGTATATAGGTCAATCATGCGAAAATTAGTTCTGACTGGGGAAATGTGTTCTTCTTTTATACGAATGTTAAAATATCAGCCGCAGGTAATGATCCGTTACTAGTTCACTGGGTGCCTACGCTCAAACATGGATGGCACATGGACCGTATTAGTGTTGGTTACCTTTAGCCTTATCCACTTAGGCTGCATGACACACAAATGCATGCTGTCAGCCAAGAGAGGAGGAGGAGTGACCCCTCCCCTGTTCCATACTAATGCACTTCGTAGGGTCGCAAACATGCGGAAAGATAGGTCATGACATTTTTTTTTCCCTGTGTATGGAGCGGTACATGCGGAGAACTGTATTGCTTCGTGCGGCCAATTGCTGTCTACTTAGAAAGGCTGTGGCCACAAATTCTTATTAGAAGTAAAATTACTATATAGATATGATAATGAAGAGAGATTATGTGTAGTAAAAGTAACAAAACAAAGCTCAATGTATTGATATACTAAACAGAACCAAGCTAACTGTATAGACATGGTAACATAACTTAGTACAGAATAGATAGTAAAGAACCCGCACGTAAAAACAAGAACAGCCTACTGTAAAAAAAGGCCTATATAAATATGGTAAAGAACCAGCCTACTGTATAAATATGGAACAGAACCAAGCCTCCTTATCTTACTGTATAGATATGGTAACAGAACCAGCCTTACTGTATAGATATGGTGACAGAACCAGTTTTACGGTATAAATATGGTAACAGAACCAGCCTTATTGTATAGATATGGTAACAGAACAAGTCTTACTGCAACAATAGGGTAACATAACCAAGCTTTTCAGACAACCAAAGAACCAAGCTTACTGTGTAGTTTTAGTAACATAGCAATGCTATGAGGAGTGGTTTTCCTTATTCCATCCTGGAAAACATATTTTTGCATATTTTCAGGGAATCCCCCTAGTGGAGCGTCCATGGCTATACGTCTCCACATGGTGGCCTTAAGTGGCAGTCTTCATAAGGAGAACTCTTACTTCCAGACCTGTATAGATATAGCAACAGAGCAAAGCTCACTGTATAGTTATAGTAACATAACAAAGTTTAACCGAGCCAGGGCTATATGGTAACATATCCAAGATCACTGTAAAGCACTTAAATATCACTTCTCTTCCTAAGTAGATAATAAACTGCAATAAACTACAGCTCATACCTCACACATTGTATAACTCCTCTACTTTCAGGATTGCAATACAGTAAGACTGTGCCGCAACTCTCTTCAGCGAGAAGGAAATAGACCAGGGAGGGAATCTCCTTGAGCGTCATGAAACAACCCAACCTCGCCTCTTCCTCTCCAACTTCCTCAGCAATTGCAGCTGGAAATAAAGGGAAGGAAAAGGGTGCATGTCCTATGCCTCTCCTCTCATTACTCACCCTATGAGCACCATGGACACCCACTTCCCTGTCCAAGTACAGCACACATCTGTCATTCCCCTCTCATCCATTACAGGGAGGATACTGACATATCTCATGTCATATCCAAGAAGATTTATTCACATCACATAAAAGATTATGAGCCCTTCATATTCTAAGGCTATGTATAAGGTGTATTAAAGTGAAAAAATGGAAAGAATACATATGGTGCTAGTAGTAGTCCACATCCCATAGACAACATCTTGTGTGTTCCAGGAGAAATATTCTCAGTATCCTGCACTTAGGATTTACTTAGGGATCACTGGACAATAAAGCCGCCCACATCTTACCAATTCCTGTTCATGCTTCTTCCCATCATATAGATGATTGTTCTTCCTAACAGACCCTCCATATCAAGGGCTTAGCTCTATGGAGTTGCTCAGACCTTGAAGTCTGAAGTGGCCAAATGGCTGCTCTAGTACATGAGAAGATCCTAGTATTTTGTAACTGGTTGCCAATTGCTGGGGCCACGGGATAGGGCCTAACTTCCTGATCAGTGGAGGTCTCAGTGCTGAGACCCCCACAGAGCCTGAAAATGAGGGGTCCGACGGAGGTACCCTTGTCGCTCCATCAAACTAATGGAGAAGATGGCCGCGCTTGACGGTTCTGCTCCATTCATCTCTATGGAGCTGACGGAAATTGCCGAGCGCCGAGCTCACTGATCTGCGTCAGCTCCATAGAGATTAATGGAGCAGTGACCCACCACTCATGTGGTCACGTTCTCACTAACTGATGGGGCAAGTTAGACCCCCACTCATCAGCATGTTAGACCCTATCCTGTGGATGAGCCTAACTTCTGTTTGTGGGAAAACCCCTTTAATAGTTAAGAATGGGACTCCCATTCTCATGATTGGTGGTTGTGCCAGCAGTCGGACCCCCTCCACAAATTAGGGCAACATGAATTTAGTGAGTTTGATTGGCACAATAATAGTCTCATAACTCAGTTAATTTTCAGATTATGACTGTTGAGACCCTCAGCAGTAACAATAATGGGGTTCTCAATGTACATATATATATATTTGAAATATCTTTTCAACGGTGTGAATAAATAAGGATATCATTGAAATCCTATGGAGGTGACCTGAGCTGCTGCCAAGCATGGACCACACTCATCTATCCACAATAGACATCTGTAAGCCCCTTTCTTGTGCATTATGGGGTCTTGACAGATCATCAAGTCTTTTTGTAGGAGTAGAGGTTTCGAGATCCCACTAGGCTTGGGTTATTTTCTAACATTTCCAGGACTGTTTTTATGGAGTCTTCTCAAAATACTCTAAAATTTATATGTTGAGCTTGATGAACTTTATCTTCTATGATTTTATGATCTTCTATGATACTAAGACCAGGGTTCTCTTCCCTTATATAAGGAGACCAATCCTATAAGTGGTCGTTATTGTTGGGGGGTTTGGTACAGATTTTCTAGTGGGACCTAAGTCATGCTGGATTCTAGGAGATGTCCACTTCTGACAAAACCCGTGAGCTTCTTCTACTTCTTCTAATGTGATACAACTCCACCAATTTTGGATTTTTAAGAGGTTAATAAGAATTAATGTATTTTCCTGGCAGAGCCAGTATTCCCCTACACTGGCAGCCTGAAGTTTACACAGATGGAAGAGCCAACGAAACCCACAGCAGGATTCCCAGCTACTATCCTGGTTCACACCTCGAAGGAAAAATGGAACAGCACTGAAAGGCCAAAGTAAACGGTTTGTGGAAACCTTTTCTGCTCCTGTATTCTGCCTTATAAGAGGTCACCCCTAGTCGCCAGAGTAAGCCCCAAACCAATGGAGGAGACATAACAATCACACAAAACTGCTCACATCTTGGGTTGTTGGGTTTTATCTAAACACGACTGAAGAACCCAAGTACAGAAAGTCCTCAAAATACATGATGAAGCGCTAGAAAATAGTGAACCTGATATGGATAAAAACTTACACTTGTCCGGTAGTAGAGGTTTTTGTCTCAATATAAAATACGTAAATCCCGAACCAATTATCTAATGTATAAGACTGTGGAATTATAGGTGCATTATAAATAATAATAATAAAATAATATATTCACTTTGATAGACAATAAAATATTGCCAAGCAGCCGAACCCTTCCAGATCATGCTTCTTTCATCACCCAGTGTGGTGCCATCATCGACAAAATCCACTTTAAAGTGAGATGGAAATTGGTTGCATAAAGTCAAAGGAGATGGAGATATTAATTAACACTGAAGTCAAGCTCTCTCATTACTGTTATTGATGATCCTGCATCCAAAGAAATCGCTTACCAGATTTCCTGAAGTCCGATGCATTATATCAATCGCAGAGGAGGAGGCTTTCAGAGCTCCCCACTTTGACTTCAGTGCTAAACTCTCCGCCTCCTTGACTTTATACAACCAATTTACATCTTAACATCATTCAAAGTTCATTTTCTAGATTATGTCCCTACACTGAACCATGAAAGAAACCAAAACTAGAAGATGTTACGCTGTATATATATTGGTTGTGGAATATTAGGGCAGTTTCTGATGACAGGTTGCCTTGAATTTGGGAATGCCTCCCTCTAATATAACTAAGGGTAGATAATGGATGGTAAATGTGATCCATGTAAATAAAGTTATAACTAACCTCACTTAGCCAACATAAGCACTGTGTGGTTCAGTGGTTACGGGGTCAGAGGGTACAACTCCTCAGTATGTAAACTTCTGTCAATCTAGATGGAGGATAGGATAAAGTGGCCCTGTCTCACCTGTATAATAGCCCAAATAAAGAGGTGTCCTTCCTGGTGAAGCCTTGTGTGTCTAATCCATTAGTTGATTTGTGTGTAATCTCTGGAATACAGTATTTTATTACAATGTTTTACACAATAGATCCCCCTTAAGTGAAGCAAAGCTCAGGGTCCCTGGAGTCTGTGGGATTGTTCCAGCTCAGTCCTTGCTCTGTGACCCTCGGCTAATCCAGCACTGCCCTTGGTCACGGTCTCTGCCCAGAAATGAGGTGTGAGAGCTGCGTGTCTGGGAGACCATCTGTCTCTGTCAGCTTCACTCTGTCACTGGATGTTCCTTTCACAGCTCACTGTGCCAGGGCGGAGGGGACCTTCCCCATGTACTGCATGCACTATATTAGAATATCATCTCTCCATAAAAGTATAACTTATAGGCAGTATAAACTAGGGCTAGATAATCTAACGGTGCGTCAGAGTTATCACCCGGCATCACGCGTTGTCATAAATCCTAGGATGTCTCCTCTAATTCTATCATATATGTCTATGATCCGAGCAGCTCGAATGCAGAGAGCCACAAGTAGATTTCGACTTGCACAATTTCAATTCTCCCCCTATTTATACTATCAAAGTAGAGTCTATGGAGAGTTAATAGGACCATACACATTAGATTTACCTCCTAACTGTCCCTGATTTTCCAGTCTGTCCTGAGGATAAAGATAGCAATAATGGTTAAGCTGGGAAGCGTCAGCTCCCTGCTCCACCATTGAGCTTCTGTCACTGCTGTGTGCCACAGAGACTGGTAGGCACATTATACTGGTGGGAAAGAGGTCTGCAGTGGAGGAATGGGGAGAGGTGAGTATATGATAATAATAATTAGTGATGAGCACACCCAGCAAAATTTGGATTCAGCCAGTTGCAACCTGAATTTTAGAACTCTGTTCAGATCTGGGTACCAAAACTACACCTCCACCAGTGGCAACGCTATCATTGCCAACGTCAATTGTGGGTGTTATCTTCTTAAATGCTGCTGGCACCATCGATACTTCAGCAATATTTAAATTACTGCGGCTATGCATGTCGCCATTTTGGGGAGATCCTCCCCTAGATGGCTGCATCCTGCACCGCCGGCATGGTAGCGTCTGTTCATGGTGTTTAGCCATTTATTAAATGCTGGTTTTACCAGAGGAGGAAGGTGGGGAATGAAAGGGCGGTCGGGTCCACTCCTCACTAATAAGTACAAATCTTTACTTATATAGCACCACCATATTCTACAGCATTGTACACATCTTGGGGGCCTATGGAGATAAAATAACACGTTACAGAGTAAATACATCGTTATAGGGAACAATAGGCCCTGCTCACAGGAGCTTACGGTCTATCAGATATTTTATTTTTTAATTTCCAGCTAAAAAAAGAAAGAAGGGAAGAAGGAGCAATATTAATATGGTTGGTTCCATATTTAGGGCATTTAAAATGGGGGAGAGGTGAAATGGGGGTTCTACGGGAAAGGGGCAGAAATCATGAAAGTACAGAAAGGGCGTCTAAATAAAAGGAGGATTATAAATAAGGGATACAAAAATTGGCGCATTATAAATTGAGAGTTGTATAAATGGTTATGCTATAGGAAAGTGGGCCTAATTCAGGAAGTTACAGAGAGGGGGCTAGGCAGAAGGGGCATTTTGAGAATAGGGCAATGGAAAAGGGGTCATTATAAAGTGTGGGGGGGGGGGCATTATAGAAGGTGCGGTGTTACAGGAATAGACATTATACTAAGTAAGGGCTACAAGGGGGGGCATTATAAAGGTTATGGGCCAGTATACTCTTTGGGCACAGTAGGACTCAGGTCAATGGCAGGACAGGTTTAAAACTGGCTGACTGCACTATTTATTATATTAGACTCGGCAGAGCATGCATGTGTGCTTTTTGTTCATAATACCCGAGCTTTCGTCTTATAGGCGCTCCTTCGCTCTGCCATCCAGGTTGGCTGTGTAGTATATATTGTCAGCATTCCCATACAGAGCCGGTATACATTGCAGTGGATGCTTCGGCGCAGACCTGCTCCCCACACATCCTGTTCCCATCTCAGCCTCTCCACTCCATTTGGGAAACACATTAGTGCTGACAAGGATCCCATTGTACAGCTGTGTTGTTAGCTGGTGATTAAATCCCATTCCTGAAATTTCTGGGAATCGATGAAAACCTGGGGAATGATCTGGGCTGGTAACCCATTCGCTGCCAAGATATTTTAGCAGATTATTCAGCAAGTTAATTTTCCGTTCTGTTCTTTGCAGGGGCTCAGACCACCATTATCGGTATCTCCAAACTTTCAATCAGTTTTCTCCTCTTCTGAGAATTTTCTGGCACTTCTGAGAATCGAACTAAAACCTGTAATCCTTAATCATTATGGGGCACATACACTTACCCGTCCGCTGGAGATCTCCGAAAGTGCATTGTCCGACTCCTGCATGTGTCACTTCCCCGCTCAGGTCCGCCGGAGTTCACCATCTTCTTCCCAGTGTATGTAAGTGAATTGGATGCGACACAATTTGAATATTAAATCCTGCGCTCAGTCCGAATCAGTCGGATTGCCCATTTCTGTCGCATTTATGTCGCATGAAAGCCGGTGCTGCTGCCCCAAAATCCGATTGCGTGTGACACAATCCCCTTCTAAATCCATGTCACAGCCAAGCAATCCCGGAAAACCATGAACAGTCGGACGGAAATGCGCGGACCCTTAGTAAATAAGCCCCTATATGTTACTTCCAGCATTGTCCACTTTTTCAGAACAAGGGCATTGACAGCACTGCCCACCAGATATGACACTCGTTCTCTTAACTCACATCTCCCCTTTTAAGGAGGTTTTGCATCAGCACAAAACTAGGGGTCAGATATCATAACACACAAACCATCTGCTGTTAAACATTTACAGTGGGAGAAGAGATAGTTTTAATCGAAAGAGGTTCTGCAGCAGCAACTTATCACACATTGCTTTCTATTCTTTGATCCCTCCAGGGTACTATCACACGTACCCCTAGTGTTATGTTTCCGAGTTTTCCCAGTGAAACACATGCGATTGCTTACCGATCATATGCATTTCACTGCAAACACAAATGCGGTTGGGTTGAAACATGCACCCATTGCGCTAGTGGTTATGTAAAGACTGACTTCTACTTCTGCTTCAGTATATACTGATCAACCATATCACAGAAACCTCTTGTTTTATATTGTGGAGGCCTCCCTTGAACACATGAACTCTTCAAGTCTCTGAGGTTTTCTGTGGTACCTGGAACCAAGACTTAAGCAGCAGAACCTTTACGTCTATTAGGCATCGATGGACTGGACTTGTTCCTAGGACATCCGGCAGATTCTCAATCAGATTAAGAGTTTGAAACTTGAAGGATAACCGAACACCTTGAATTCTTAGGTGTCCTCCTCAAGCCATTCCTGAACATTTTTGCTGGTTTATCATAGTCTATCATACTTTATCTCTTTTGGTAGATGCTAACTAGTGCTTACTGGGAACACCACTAAATACCTACTCTTCTGGAGAACATCTGATATTATCATCTAGCCTCCATAATTTGGAGGGGGAATAGGGTATTTCAGGTCCATACAATATTCAGCTACTGAATGGAAAGACAGAAGAAACACAATGACAAACATTCATGGTGAGAAATTGGAGTCAAAACCATGACAACTGTTGAACTGAGGTTGGAAAGTAAGAGTCGAAGAGAGTGCGAAGACTTTGCCAATTAAGGCCGCCATGTAGGCTTATGGAGACTTATAGCCATTCATGCTCTGCTAGGGAATTCTGGGAAATATGCAAATACATTTTCATGAAAACATTGCCTCTTTTGCTACCATGTAAGGCAGCCCCCTTAATATCAAGCATGACTTTTGAGAAGCCTAATGACATGATATGAGATAAACCAGTATATCTATTCCACAAGGAACAGATTCCCAACTGTGGACAGTGCTGTTCTGACGAGGTTGCATCTCTTCAGTACAGTGTAGGCTTCTGACTAGGGTCTTAAAATAACTGTTGGATGGGATATACATAAGTCAGAACAATTGAAGGAGGGCAGATTGTTCGCAAAGGGGAAACAGGTGCCAAGACAGACAGTCATTGAACTGCTTCCATGAATACCTAAACATACGTCCTAGTGACCAGATCACAGTGATGAGGGATCGTGGGTCATGGAGGTATCTCAAACACTTGTAAATCAACCCAATCAGGTGGCCACCACCAATCTGACATTGATGTTCCTATTAATAAATTATCATTGTAGAATCTGAGAAAATCCCTTAAAGTCGTTAGTTTTAGAGGGACCAATGACAGCAAAGAAGAAGTCTTGGTGTGCATTCCGACATAGAAGATTAACTAAGGTCCATCAGGGACATAGATGGTAATCTACCGATCTGTGTACATCTTCTGTTGTTAGTAAATAACCCCCTGCTAGGAAGGTGACCTCTCCGTCTATTTTTAGGGTCATTACATTCTTGAAATCTCACCATTGAAGGCATTACACGGGGGATTAATATCCGGTCCTCTCCTGCATTACTGTGCTGTGCTTAATGCTGCGGAGAAGGAGAATTATGTGCCATTTGACTTAAACCACTTTAGTCATTGATGTTAGTGGGTGATGGATGCCAGCCGCTGGGCTGAGAATTGTTTGCAGAAGTCAATGTGGCATGACCTTAACTTCACAACTGCAAGAGGGGCTGTCACTACCATGTCATCTGTGCTTGAGTGGCCCTAATACTGCTCCGGAGAACCATCGAGTCAGAGAACTTCTCAGCCGACATCAATCAGATTAAATCACAGTATCCCTGATGCATTCAGCATAGGTCACTCTAAGAGTACAGGCGCTGTGTAAGACTAGAAGACTCGCCAGGACAAGACAATAAGGACCATGATCTACATAAATAAATTAATGGGTCCACAGCTTTTAATGGCACCCGGCTACACTATTACGCGTCAACTCATGAATATTGTTGTCTTGTTTGTAAGGCCCGTAAGGATTCCTAGTGTCCACAAATATTCTGGTTGGATTTAGAATGTTTTCTTTTCGACACTTACACCTCATTATTCTAAAAAGAAATCTGAAGCTTATAATAATAATAATTATTATATTAATATGTTATTATATAGTCATTGGGGGAGATTCCTTATTGCTCCCATGCAGGAAAATAATGAATTTGCACAAAAAAAACAGTCTAGAATTACTTCTGACACATTTGTAAAGGTTTTTAGATAATTTTGTGGACGTTTTCCAAATCAGCTGACAAAGGGGTGTGGCCTTGTGAAAGGGGGCATGATCACATTGAAATTAGTCTGTGTACCAAAAAAAATGAAGGAGGGTGCGCCAAATTGTGGAGCAGTTTAGACCAGCTCAAAGTTATTATCATGTGTAAAGGTAGAACTCGACAGGCTTATACTGCGACAGTTTCCTTATCACCATAATAATAATGATTCTTTATTTATATAGTGCACACAGATTACGCAGCGCTGCACAGAACTTGCCAAATCAGTCCCTGTCCCCAATGGCGCTCACAATCTAATCAACCTACTAGGACTCGGAGGAAACCCAAACGAGAGGACCCGGAGGAAACCCACGCAAACACAGAGAGATGAATCTGGCACAGCAATGACTAGTGTTGTCCAGCTCTGCACTGTCGAAGCTGGCAACACATTAATGAAATCCCCCCATTTGTAGAGGCATAGGTAGCATTTTCACCACAAAGCGTGTAGGAAAATGAGATGCGCAGAAAAAAAGTGTTGGATTCACAAGTGACGCCACAATTTCATTCCCAAAAAAAGAACAATTGGTGAAATTGTTATCGGAAATCCACCAAAATTGTAACACTTCATAAATAAGGTGCAACAGGCGCAGCAAGGGGAAAAAACATCAGTGATCTGTTTGAAAGTTGATAATGAAAGCCCCTCTTTATGACTTATAGGTTGGACTTGATGGACTGACATCTTTTTCTAAACTAAGATTACATTTACACTGCCGTATGGGGGGCGTATATATGTCCCCCATTGATGACAATGGGCGCACTGGGCCATAAGTACGGTGCCGCACACCTGTGGCACTGTACCGTTCCGTAGCCGGGAGAAAGGACATGTCCTATCTTTCCCCGGAATACGACGCCGTGCCCCATGTTTCTCTATGGAGAGGGGCGGTGGTGAGCGGCGCTCATCCCCTCCTCCTCTCCTCAGTGCTGACATATGCCCGCCATGCTACGGTACGGCGGACACGTGTTAGTGTGAATATAGCCTTAGACTTCTCCTTAGGACCTCAACTCCATATGGTGAACAGTGGTTGTATCTGGTACTTGAGTGCGACTGAGCTGGAACCAGGCACCACTGATGCTTTGAGCAGATGATTAGAGGGGGAACTAATTGTTAGAGCCACCCTTTTCACTTAAGAGTAAATTAATTAATTAAATAATAATAATTCCTTTATTTATATAGTGCACACAAATTACGTAGCACTGCACAGACCTTTCCAAATCAGTCCCTGTCCCAATGGGACTCACAATCTAATCATCCTACCAGTATATTTTGGAGTGTGGGAGGAAACCGGAGGACCGAGAGGAAACACACGCAAATATGGAGAGAACATACAAACTCTTTGCAGATGTTGACCCAGGGACTTGAACCCAGGACCCCAGCGCTGCCCATAAAATAAACATAACATCAGCTTATTTTCAGATGTCTTAGGGGACGTCCAATTCTTCCCCACACAGCTTATCAAAATGGACTTGAATTCTAGGGTACCCTTCATTGTCCCCCATAGTAGTCATTAGAGATGAGCGAATCTATTCCACGGTTGGCACAGAATAGAATTAAAGTTTTTTTTGTTTTGCTTTATCGATTGGATTATCAATGATACTTTACTACAGACTCCTTACAGCTGATCATAGCAGCCTGGGACTAGAGGTCACAGGGGGCATTGGGGTCTGTCTGTAACTTGAGGTCGTTTTTAAGTCGGTTGTGTCTTTAAGTAGGGGACTGCCAGTACTATGAAGATTAGTATACACTATACCCATTATTATTATGTTTTAAGCTAAAACTTAGCCATAAAGTATACCTGACAGTGACCTAAAGCCTCGCAAGCAATCTCTGAATTGGCCGTCTTTTTACCTCTTCTTTACCGCCAGAAATTGCCAGGTCTCTGACAGCCGATTCATTAATTTTAACCACCGTGTGGATTTCTAAGTGATAATTACTGAATGCAAGAAATGGCCGGAGGATGGAGAGCCACTTCAGTGATTAAACTGTTGTGCGCCGCTCCAAGCCTTCCCGTCTCTTCCCTATAAAAGCTACAGACACATATGCACAAAGAAGCCATTAAGAAGTATTGAGTGTAATGCAATTATTACACAGGCATAATTGAATGGGGGAAGCATTGATCTGTAGTAAGAAGGAAATTGCTCTTTTCATTTTGCAGCTATGAATATGGGAGTATTAATCTGCAGCAGCGCAGTTTATTTCATATGTGCCTGTGTGAAGCTAAATGCCCGTATCTGTGCTAACATTATGTTAATTTGACCGGGCGTCACATCTCCTAGGTCTGCCAGTGGAGATAATTCTCTCCCAAGATCAATAGTAATTGTGCTGCTGTGCGACTGGAAGTAGCTGCTGCCTGATCCACATTTAATCACTTTCTTGCTTCGCTTTCTTTAAGATTACATTGCAGCAGTGGTATTTCTGGGCCAAAAATATCTTGCAGATCTGACCGGACCGTGCTGGTACTGGTGGACTGCAAACAACATCCCATAGATATTTGATTTCAATAGTTTTAGAAACATTAAGAAGACTCTTCCCTAAAGTACTAACATCCCATCATCAACAGCCATTCCAGGAAGGAAGTAAACAGGAGAGAATGATCCAAGTTTCGGGTCAGAATTTATTCAGTCCATACTGATGTTGCTTCAATTGTCCTGGAAACTGTTACATAATCCCAGTTTTTGTAAAACACAGATTTTCACGAAAAGCTCCCATCTTGTTTTGTACACACTTTATACGGTTGAAATAAGACACATGTCCATCTAGTTCAACCAAAGCATTTTTGACAAATTTTTGTTGGCCTTACTGATTAGGTCAATATCTTCTCCTCCTCATCCCTTATACACGTGTACACTCCGTTCTGCCTTGTATACAGCTAAATACAGGTGACTCACCTCACGGGTGTCAGCATAATGCAGCAAACACCCGCCAGGATTGAGGAGGATTCAGCCTGACGTATGACTTACCTGTACATCATAATGCGTGAAGGGGTTAAAATAGTCAGTGTCAAACTAGGGCTTCACCAGTTAAAATTATTTTTTTTGCGGGGTGGGCACGCAATTCATAACCCGCTCGGAAGTTGCCCAAATAGTCTCCAATTTGGGTTGCCTTTTGCTTAAGCTCTGGGGTCCAGTAATGGGTTTAAGTTTGGACCCACCCTCAAGAAGGCTCTAGGAAGCGACCACAAATGGCCTCTAATTTAGGTTGTCTTCCGCTTGACCTCTAGGGCCCAGTATTGGGTTTAAGCATGGGCCCACTCTCAATTAGACCCTAGGAAGTGAACTCAAATAATCTATAATTTGGGTTGTCTTCTTCTTGATCTCTGGGGTTCAGCATTGGGTTTAAGCTTGGCCTTACAGAAGGATCCTCTTGTATTCTGGTGGGCAAGTCCAGCAATGTTCCTGCTATACACATTTGGTTGACATCAATCAAAAGGTAAATTCACACTTGATTTATGAGCTTGAAAGCTTCCCTACCATACATGGATCTCTAAGGGGAATGGAAGGTGAAAGGAAAACCCTATAAATTAGAATTCACAACATCTACAGAATGAATGTCAGTCATGTTACAGCTGGGATAATGATTACAAAAGGCCAATTTAAAGTAAAAACATATAACCAGTGGAGGTTATTGGTTGATATTTATTGCAATGTTATACATGTCACATTTTAGTGTTGAGCAATTATATATAAAGAAAGATTTGGGTGAAGTAATTGGGACTAGAGATAAGCAGACCCCATGGTCGGGTTCGGGTTTGGCTGCTTGACCAGGACATATTACCGGATTGACAGTCGAACAGCCAATCCGGCAAATTGAGGCCCCTAACGACTAGCCATAGCTTTGTTTTCAGCAGTTAACTCACTCAGGCTTTAGGGAGTGAGGAAGGAATGAGTGGGAAGGAGGGAGGATAACCCGAGGAGACACAGATCAAAGTGATGGCTAGTTGTAAGGGCCGTCAATTGGGCAATATGTCTGGGTCAGCCGGCCAAACCCAAACCCGACGATCAGATCTGCTTATCTCTAATTGGGACCACACGGGTTCTGTAGAATTCTAAAGGTACCTACTACCTTCCCTAATGCCTCTGCAGAACAAAAATGGTTAGGTAGGGGGCCTGTTATGGATTTCACATTGGAAAGTTATATTTATGATTGTAAAGCTAAGCTTTGCCCAATATGAATCATTTATTATTAGTTGGATTTGTCCTTCACTGGTTACCTGTACAAGAACTGTCACCCTATGCCCTCTACCATACTGTGTGGTGCCAATAGACCATGTCATGTTTTCTCTAAATTTTCATGGGAATGATTATATCTTATATCTCGAGAGGAGACAGTCATCAAATTACAGACTGCCATGACTCACTGTCTCATTACCAAAAGGACCATTACTTACAACTTATTGTGGAGATGATCTATCACGTTTTTTACGGAACTAAAACAAAATATTGCCATAGATTAACAATTTACTGTTCTATAATATCTTCAACAGGTGTTAACCAATTGCTGGCATATAATTCTTCTGATGCCCAAATACAGGTGAACACTGACTTTTTTGCCGTTGTGGGCGCCGGGTGGTGATGTAGTTCTGATTGGAGACATCAGTGAGGGCACAGGACACATGTGTCTCCCAAAGATTTCTTCTTACTTCCTGGAACTAGTCTTTGGTCTCTCCTTTTGCTAAACCGATTCCCTACACTGTAGGGAAGAGATGCCAACACATCAAAAGAGTGCTGTCTATAGTTAGGAATCTGTTTCTTTTGGAATAGATATACTGTTGTCTGATTATTATGCAGGTTTGGGATATAGAGAACAGGCTCATATACAAGCTTGGGGTTCTGGATCAAATTGGGATTCGGGGTTCTAGATCAGACAGGATACAGGGTCCTGAATCAGGCAGGATACAGGGTTCCAGATCAGGTAGGGTACAGAGTTCCAGGCAGGATGTAGGTTCAGGTAGTAGTTTAGGCTGGGGTTCACGGTTCTGGATCAGGCTGGATATGGGCTCAGGTACTGGTTCATGGTATGACGTCCAGCAAAGCAGAAAGAGACAGACTTAGTGAAAGTCACAGGAGAAAGTATAACCAGCCCTGAGTGAACTGGGGGTTAACCATTTGTTCCAGTCCTTGGAGGTCTCTTGAGCAACTGACTGGCTAGGCCCTGCATCACTTAACCCACAGCTGAGCTGCAAAATAAACCACCCAACTTTCCAGGGCTCAGATACTGCAAGGCACCTGTCCATCAGCCCCCACAAGGCAGCGCTGGATGTGACTCACAAGCTACAACTCAGCAGCCCATTCAGAGGATTCTGACAACTGGTTAAGCTATTATCCTGTATCTTCTGAAAACAAAAATCCTGCTTGATGTTAAGGTAGCCAAGAGAAAATATTTTCACCATAGACCTTTTCAATTAGCAAGACAATACGAACACAACTTATCTGTGAAGCATGCAGATAACAGGTATATTGGACGGAATAGAGAGATCACATTTTTGGTCTGACTGCAAGGAACAAGAGCCACGTACAGGATTGTTACAGACTTGTGGTGTTTATGAGGCTGAGAGTTGGAGCCATAAAGATCTTATTATCCTATCCTATCACACATAAGATAGTTGTAGGTCCAATGTGGTTCTGCTTCTTAGAGTAGAGAGTCACTTGAGTAAGGTCACCATGTAGTCACTGGAAGGTAAATACACATTGATCAAAATGAAATAGTGTCATGTTCATTTTGGAAAAAACGCACGTGGACCATGTTTTCCTTCTCGTTTTCTTGGACTATTTATAGGACTTCTCTATATACCACTTACAGCTGTCGCAACTCTATTTTCTTACAAAAGGGTTTGTTTCATGACCTGGTTTTGCTAATTTGAGATATTTCCCAATAGCCAAAGCCCTTAAATACCATGGGGCAGATTTATCCGGGCTTGTGCCTATCAAAGCCCTATAGATCACCCCAAATGTCTACTGAATATGAGCAAGTAGTGGGAAACAAACTGTTATTTATATAGAGCGGCAGAACGGTGTGATGAGACCCAGGACTAGGTTGGGAAGGCTCCTCACGTGTACTTTTGCCTTTCTCAGGGTTAAGAAACCTCTCTATTGCACAGCTCACCTTTATATGCCTCTCTCCCCAGTCCCTCTGATGCCTCAACTAGTGAGAACCAAGATGGCGCCACACCTGAAGTACTGAGTAGTATCACAAGAGTTAGAGGCACATGACGTATGAGTGACAGGATGGAGCCAAAAGTAAAACAAATTACACCAGAATTCATGGGTGCATGACGCTTGAGCACCAAGATGGCGCCCAAACCAAGAAATAATAAACAAATTAGATCACACAAAAATGACAATGGTCCGAAAGCCCCACCTGAGTACTATATACAGATGACGCTGTAGTAGATCCTATAGTTGCTAGGAGGCTAGTATATACAAACGTTTATATCGGAACATCAAGAAAGTGCTAAGGAGCTGCCTATTCCTGAGTCAGTATAATAAAAAAAAAAAGAAGAAAACAACAAAGAAACAATAAGTGCTATTCACTTGAATATATTGTTACCACGTAATATTCGCAGATACTACTTTGGCTCAGTGGTTAGCACCAGAGCATTGTAGCACTGAGGTCCCGGGTTCAAGTCCCATCCAGGTCAACATCTGCAAACAGTTGTATGTTCTCTCTGTGTTTGCGTCGGTTTCCTCCGGGTCATCCAGTTTCCTCCCACACTCCAAAACATACTGGTAGGGTGACTAGATTGTGAGCCCTATGGGGACAGGGAAGCTTTGTGCAGCGCTGAGTAATCTGTGTGCGCTATATAAAGAATTATTATTATTATGACTACATATTAATCCCTGACCATAACCATTTGGTTTATTGTCATCAGATCACATCTTGCCGAGTACTTAGGGAATTCATCATATTCCTTGTTTGCAGGATTGGTGGTGGTTGTGGCATTATTTGACCCACTTTATCTGTGTGAACTGGTTTTTCATTGTGGTGGAGTTACCGTACCCACCACTTTGTGCTTATGTATCTGCACTTTTAAATGTTTTTAGCTATCACATGCATTGTTTTTCTATATTGGTCTCAACATAAAATAAAGATGAGTATTTTTGGAATTTTTATCCTTGTAGAATAATACTACTACCACTGCTACAACTACTAACTCTACTTCAACTATAACCAATATTATTACTACTTCTATTACTACTATGACAACTTCAATTACTACAACTATTGCTACTAAACATAGTAATAACATAATAATGACTTCTAATCACGTTTTGATACAATCATAATTAGATTTTTTAAAAATATTTTTGGTTTTATCATGTTATCATTTTTTAGACATAAGTTCAAAATATTATACTATGCACAATGAACGTCCAACCACGCCAAGCCAACAAGTAAAAACAAATACCGTAAATACTGTTATTACCTTAAAAAGTGCTGCTTCAACTAAATTGGAAAAAAAAATATTGGTGTTCCCTATGATGGGATTTTATGAAATGATTACAATTTTTAGGTAACCACCAGGAAGTAACTTTAATAAAATTCAGATCAAATTTCAAGTTCTATAACTTGATATAGTTCTTCAACTTGAAGGCACAATGATTTCCTGCAGTAGTGGTTGGGAAGAGATTTTACTGAAGGGGTTACACTAAAAAAGCCATATGGTGACAGAGAGGAAACAGATTTTTCTAAAGTGTATAGAAGCCACCTTATGTTCTAGAGAAACCAGCCTTAGTTGGTTGTCCCAGCACTTCAGGGTCTAGCCATTCGCTGAGACTCCCTCCTGTGAAGGGCTGCATTGCTAGACTACAGCTACTTTGGTTGCCTTTGGGCACTTGATCTTTGCATTTGCTTAGAGGTGCCCAGGATGAATGCCAGCTTTGCCTGGGAGAAGGCTCCCGTAGAACTTACTTTCAAGGACACAGCTGTTGATCGGAGACCTTACAGCAGAACATCTGTAGTCCAGACAGCAGGTTGGAGAGGGATGAGTGATTCCCTCTGGGTACACAACTGGCTTAATGGCTTCTGGGTAGCTCAGTGCAGTTCAGGTCATTGACTCAGGTCAGGTTGCTGAGTCTTCTTCAATGACTGAGTAATAAATGGAGAAGACTACTCTATGTCATTTACTTGAAGAAATATCTTGTCTATAGATGGTAAAGGTTTACAACCTGAACATTGGAGGAGCAAATCATTCTTAATAATATAAAGATACAAGTTTCATAAGCTTAATAAAAGTACAACATTTTTAGTAGACCCTTTGTAAAATCCATAACCTTATCCAGCCCAGATATCCTGTTTGACATCAACATCTAATATTTTATTATTCTTTCATACGTCTTAAATATCAACTTGTCCATTCTTTCCTCTCAAGCTGAGATGAGAGGACCAAGCTTTAGGTTTGGTGTTCTCCCTTAAGCAGCTCTGCCTAACCTGGACATGTTGCGGCAGATTTACTTACCCGGTCCATTCGCGATCCAGCAGCGCGTTCTCTGCGGTGGATTCGGGTCCGGCCGGGATTCACTAAGGCAGTTCCTCCGAAGTCCACCAGGTGTCGCTGCTGCGCTGAAGCCCATTGGATTGCATCGGAGTTCACCGTCCTACCCTGGATTCAGGTAAGCGCGCGTCGATCGACCCTTTTTTTAAAAAAATGCGGCGGTTTTTCCGAATCCGTCGGGTTTTTTTACGGCCACGCCCCCCCCCCCCCGATTTCCATCGCGTGCATGCCGGCGCCGATGCGCCACATTCCGATCGCGTGCACCAAAATCCCAGGGCAATTCAGGAAAAATCAGCGCTAATCGGAAATATTCGGGTAACACGTCGGGAAAACCCGAATCTTAGTAAATGACCCCCGTTGCCTCCACAAGTTGTCCACCTGGTCAATCGCAGCCATGCCTAGTTGCTAGTTGCGGAGGACGCTGAGACTAAAGTTTGATTATGCTCATCTCTATTGATGATGATTTCATAAACCAAGGATGATCATCTAAAATCCCTAAAAATCCCTATAGTACAACAAAGTTAAGTATTTTTTTTATCATGATCCTCCTTATTTTACATCCTACTTTATCCTTGAACAGAAGGTTTTTTAGGGTTATGCTTATAGACAAATCAGGGACATGACCTATACCACCTTGATCACCAAACCTGAAACGTTAGGATTAAGTATGAATAATGAGGATGAGTCACTGAGACATCAATTTATCTCCTTCAAAACTTGCTGCATGATTGTATTATAGAGAACGAAGACCTAACATGCCCTCTCATGGTATCCTGCATCATAACTATGGTAAATCTACCATTTAGAAGGCAACCCTACACAACGGCTTTCTATAAGGCCCATCTCCATTGAAATTATGGGGAAATTTATTGATTCTGGTTCATCTTTATTCAAATGTTAAAAAAATTTAAATTTATCAATTTTTATATTTCCCACCCAGCACCCTTGTATTGAGTGGGTCGATCAATCATAGTAGGAGGTGGTGGGACCACCTCTGTCCAATGGATTTATTCCAGATCAATCTCAGATTACACAGAGTGTTTAAGATTCCTGAAATTATAATTAAGACTAAAATTAAGATTAACCCATAAACTTGGGTATTGTTTTCCATGACTTTTTTATGATTCTTCTCCATTGATGTCCAGATTTGCACTCTTATTATTTTTAGTTTCAAAAATATATATAAAATAAAAATATACAGTATAGTAATAACTTAGGTTGGTGTAATATGCACCATAGAACCCTCTGAGATTGTGAATGTTTCATAATAGTTACTTTCCAGTAAAACGTGCATTTACAGTATGAAGTTTATGTACAATATAAAGTGTTATACGGTGTGTAATTTGGAGATGTAAATGAATGCTCATAGCTTGAATGTTAAGTAATAATTCAGTAAATGGATGCTGCATAATTAGTGTTTGGGTGCTTTATCCGAGCCGCGTCTGACACAGTTCTGTAACACCTAGGAGCCAGGGAAGTAGGTATGAGCGCGTCAGGACAGGCACCCCCCCCCCTCAATCACCCGCAGCTGGCATTGTGTAAGGACTCCCCGCTGTCTCAGAGAAAGCAGAACATTAACTCTTGCCTCCCATTCTATAATTAAATTTTCGAGATGGTAGAATAAGTTGCAGAGATTTTGCTGCCGATTTTCTGGCCAAGACCAACAGTCAGTTCAGAAGCAAGAAGTCGTAGAACTCTCTTCTTTCAATTTTTCTAAGCCTTGTTTAAACATCCCTAATTTTGGCTCAAAAACTTGCAATAAAACGAGGACTAGTTCACACGGCAAAACCGAGTACAAAAAATGTGGGGGATCTGTCTCCCGATCAATGGAATTGGCGGCTTCGGTTTTCCATAAAGGAAAAAAAGACATGTGACCTCTCGCCATGGTCACCACCAGAGATAAGCAAATCTATTCATTGCTTCATAAATTCGGTGCAAATCTGACATTTTTCAGGCACCTAGCCAAATCCAAACATTTCGTGCTTCGATTTTGTCAAATCATGACTGCTGTCATTCATCCTGGTACTTATGGAGGGGGGGGGGGGGCAGGGAAGGGACCATGAAAAAAATTAGTAAAAAAAATTATGAAAGCTGATAGGAGATTTTCATGAAAAAAGAGCTGGTTATATACCAATTCTAAAAGGACTGGACCAACATCACTTTGAACTGATTGGCTTTGGACCTGAAACAAATCATTTGAAAAAATTTGGAGTAGCTTATACAGTGCAAATCTTGATGATTCACTAATCTCTAGTCACAATGGGGCTCATTTACTAAGGGTCCGCGGAGCGCATTTTTGTCGGGTTTCCTGGCGATTTCCATTTTGCACCAAATTGCCCCGGGATTTTGGTGCACGCGATTGGATTTTGTCGCATCGGCGCCGGCTTGCACGCAACAGAAATCAGGGGGGGGGGGGTTGCGCTGTTGGACAACCTGACGGATTCGGACAACACACGGGATTTAACATTTAGAATTGTGTCCCAAGACATGCACAAGCACCGGTAAGAAGCAGGTGAACTTCGGCGGACCTCAGCACGGAAGCGACGGATGCAGGAACTGGGGCGCACGATCCTCATTGGACAACGCACCGTGGGATCGCGACAGGACCGGGTAAGTAAATCTGCCCCAATGTCTAAACTATGGCAGGTGGCTCCAGTACACTCAAATTTTTTTTGGTTTTTTAAAAGACTTTATTTTTGTATTTATGTTCCTTCGGTAAGGTATGTGTTTTTCTCTAAGAGTAAGTTATTATAGACTGAACATGGTAACAAGTAATTATGAGAAAATTCGTTCTCCCACCTCAAAGTAAAGGTTCCAAAAGGTGAATGTTGTTTATGGAAGGGTGTGCTGATGACATCACTGGTTTCTCCTCACTTCAGAATACCCCTATCCTCCCGATTACTCATCAACAGGTTTTAGAATTCGTCAAAATTTAGAAAACACATCGAGTAATTTAACACGTATACTATACAAAGTACAAAATGTTCCTACAGAGACCCTCTAAGTTAATTACAAAATGTATTTAGAAGCTGTGACTCTGAACAAACCACAAGATATTTTATGCTCTGTGGGTTTTGAATGATCA
The DNA here is from genome assembly GCA_019512145.1 of Engystomops pustulosus. Taxonomy (NCBI): domain Eukaryota; kingdom Metazoa; phylum Chordata; class Amphibia; order Anura; family Leptodactylidae; genus Engystomops; species Engystomops pustulosus. Next base: position 15,982,342 of record CM033646.1, on the reverse strand, counting down.
ACAATCAGGTCCAGCGTGGCTTCTTTTCCCGAGACTTAATTATACAATTGAAATCAATGTATATGTTAGAAATGACATTTATCCTGAATCAGATTGCCCCCCAAGATTGCCAAAATCATTGGATTAGCTGGCTCAGGTCCAACCTTTTCAGAACTTATCTCAGCCGGTGTCCCTCCCAACCTGTAAGCCCCACTGTGGATATCCCATTGGTGTCTATACAAAGCATCAGACTGGGTAAAGTAGACCTTAGTGACCTCCAAATTCGATTGTCTTATGGTTTATCTCTGGAGAACATTATTGTTTGGGAGGCTTAGCCCACCGGAGTATCCTCTAGTACCCTAGTAGCCCAGTCCAACTATAGGCATACAGAAAGGAGCAAATCATCCTGATCTTAAGTATTTCATGATTTCTAGTCAACCTTCTTATGTATATGAAACATGTTTGAACTCTTGACAAACATGGGCAGCACAGTGGCTGAGTGGGTAGCACTTCCGGCTTGCAGCGCTGGGGTTCTGGGTTCAAGTCCCACCTAGGTCAACACCTACAAAGAGTTTTTATGTTCTCTCTGTGCTTGCATGGGTTTCCTCCAGGTCCTTCGGTTTCCTCCCACACTTCAAAACATACTGGTAGGTTGTTTAGATTGTGAGCACCATGGGGAGAGGGATCAATTTGGCAAGTCCTGTGTAGTGCTGCGTAATCTGTAGGTGCTATATAAATAAAGAATTATTAAATTAGGGACAACAGAACATACATGATCCCTTTACCTGGAGGGAAATAGAACACCACATATTTGCCTAGTCGAAGCCAAAACCCGGGCGTAGGGCAGACATGCTATGTGAAGGGCCAACTTTATGCATTACAAATGACATGTCCATCAGAACAATACGACCTTTGAAATAGCAAATTAAAAGTAAAAGAATTGTAAAGAGCACCACATTGTACATTTCTTGTAACCCTGGCCATTACATTAATGAGTGAATTGGTGCCCTATTTTTATGGCTTGGTCCTTTCAAACTAAGTCTGGAAAGTAGGTGTAAACTTTTTCAATATAGATGTAAGTTGGGCTCTCAAAATCAGTTCTTCTGGTCAAGCCAAGGACCTTCTTCCATTATGAGGCTTGTGGTAAGGTCCATCATCGGTTATGACCCCCTACTCCACTTGGCAAGGCTTACAAAGGACTTATGTGTCAGGTTGTCAATGAAACATGTGTAAAAGCAGCGGCACCATTTGCCTGATACTTGTTTATTGATATCAACCCCCTAATGTCTCCACGACCAGAGTTGCTCTTTAAGGGAGACTTTTATTACAGTAGAGAGAACTAGTGTGCGGCCTATAAATTTCCATGAAGCCTTTGACAGCACTGAGGCGCTGACTGACTTATATTCATGAGATATTGCTCTTCAGCAAACCAGTCAGCTACTGTCCAATGAATAATTAACTCCGCTTACAAGATGGCTGACTCTGCTCTTTGTAACTAACCAGTCTAATCTAACATTTAGCTGTTTGGTGTAGTTTAGTATTGGTCCTTTGTTCTTAATGTGCAGCTTTTAAACAATGTAAATTTTTCTGGGTCTAACTCCATACTAAACTCATAAGGGGAAGATTTATCAGAAGAGGGCAGAATTGTTCTAGTTGCCCATGGAAACCAATCAGAGCTCAGCTTTCATTTTCCTGCAGCTGTTTATAAAATCAGAACTGAGCTCTAATTGGTTGCCATGGGCAACCAGGACTTTTTTTTTTTACCTCAGACACTTCTGATAAATCTCCCCAATAGAAACTATAATATACAATTCAGACATTCTTTTATAATATTATCATCAGCTGGCGAAAGGGGGAAAACTGGCATACAATTTATGACAAATCCCCCCCTAATATCTCATTATAACCAGGGCCTTTCTGGGATCTCCTGTTTGAAGACTTCCTAACACCCACCTCCGTCCCAAGCTTGGTATTTGGCATTGCTTTAATCGGTATTGGTGTCTTTTAAGGAACAGTTTGCAGCATTCAGGAAAAATGCTGGTCATCAGCATCCCAGCAATACTATATGTTACTTCCCCTCCTCCCTAATCTCAAGGGTCTCCATAGTGGATTATAATATAGGCGTTTAGGCGGTTGTCCGGCCTATGGCCGCCCCAAACCACCCACCTTCACCCATTAAATCCTTGTATGTCTGTTCATACTCTAAATACACATATACACAAGATCCATTTCAGAACATTTTAAGGTCCGCAGATTGAAAGCAGCAGAAGGGACACATCCTTCATTCCCTATAAGCTTGGTTCTAGTACCAGATGTAGGAAGTGAGTTCCAGAATTATAGAGACTAATATATTCATACATCCCAGGGCCCATGGGAGTCTTAATCCACCCCTGCCAGGGCCAAATGGATACACGGCACCATATTATTTGCTATACATTGTATGTGGCTCACAGATACCACATTGCTTTCACAGACCACAGATGAAAATACTTCCCCATAAAACTCCGAGTGGACACATGGACACAAATGGGTGATGTATAACAACTCTCTCTAAACCATAAGAAAAGCTCAGGAACAGCCGATGTTACTGATACTCCCAATGACACTGCCAACCAGATTTTCTAGTCTTGGTGGATGTGCCTTGAACAGAGTAGCAGCTTATATAATATGGGTGCCTGGGCCAAGGCTTCTAGGGGGCCCATGGCCACTCAAACTACCCGCAAAGTTTGATTCTGTATAAATAATTAAAAGGGAAATTTCCAGCCCTGAAATCCTCATACATGTGTACCATCTCAACATGGTGAATGTTTTCAAGAGCCCTTCCAGAATCTTTGAAGGTCCTTAAACTGCAGAACTGAAAAAAAAAATTAAACTTAGTCTCCATGCACACGACCGTATGCTTCACTGGGCCGTAACCCGGGCAAAGCTCACGGCTAGGTTGAGAAGGGAGAGGGAACGATTGCTTGTTACTCATCCCCTCCCCATAGGATGCAGAGTGGCTACTTTCATGTTGTGGCTGCCGGGCCCTGTCATGTTATTTACTAAGGGTCTGCGGGCGCACTTTGGACGGACTTCCCAACGTTTTCGGGTTTTGCCCGGCTGTGACAGATATTTAACAGGGGATTGTGTCGCATGTGATCGGATTTTGGCGCAGCTGCGCCGGCTTTCATGCAACAGAAATCAGGGGTTGGGCTGTCAAACGATCCGACTGAGCGCCGGATTTAACTTTCAAATTGTGGTGCAAGATTAAGCACTTACATGCACCAGGAAGAAGATGGTGAACTCCGGCGGACCTGAGCGGGGAGCGACACATGCAGGATATCGGGCTCACGATCTTAGTGAATCGCGGCACAGGGCATGATCGTCGGACAATGCACTTTTGGGGAACTCCTCCGGAAGGGTCAGTAATTGTGCCCCATTGTGTGCTCCCTGCACCATGACCGGTTTGTCATAGCCCTTTGTGGAAAGGGGGGGGTCATGATCTGCCCACAATTTGTTTTATGTCCCCCAATACGGTTGTATGCATGGGGCTTTAAAGAGGACACAAATTTTATCTAGGCTTGATAGCAGTTTAAGGGCTTATTCACATGACCATAATGGGGGCTGTTATCAATTCCCCCATTGAGCTTTAAGGCACCTGGTGGGCACCGTGACTAATGGAGTGACCGATCGTCCGGTCATTTTCCTGTGGAGAGGAGAGGGGTGAGGAGTCGGGGGAGCACATGTCTGTTTGAATGTGGCCTGATACTTCATGTTTTCTTAAGAAATTACTGTAAGTCAGAGTTTAACAACTTATCATAATGGGAACAGGAAAGTCTTTTTTTTACATTTTGGAGAAAATCTCTGCTTATGCAAATAACCAAGGATATAAGTACACAATTTATTATTTATAATCCTACTACTTCATTTACTGTCAACTTTTTTATTTTTTTCAACTTGCCTCCAGTAAACCCTGGGACTTAGATAAATGTGGCCTCCAGATTCCATTCATACCTCTTTATTTTGGGGTAACCACAAGACAGAGAGACGCGGGGGAGTGCGTGTAATGAAGAGGTTTAGTGCATGGCATACACCGGTCTCTGCACCTTGGCTCCCCCTGACCTACGCCCACCCTTTGTAAGCCGTTTTCCCGAGGAGACGTATTTATTAATTAAGCGTTGGTAGCCATGACAACGTCTGGTAATTCCAACTTAATAAGGGTCCTGCAACATGCAGTGGCACCAGAGAGGCTTGTAACGGCGGCGATTACTTTATCTGCCGGGTTGGAATGATGCCGGTGACATGAAAGCAGAGAGTTATAGACTTTCTAAAAAGGGAACTGGACTCGTAAGATTTAACCATGTCCCTGCCAGATGCGAGGGGAGCTCTGAAACTGGAACAGTAATGAAATGTTTATTGCAAGATTATCACAAAGGGCCTGAGCGCTCATATAAATGTTCATAGGTCATGTGTAAAACTAAACTATAAAATCAGTAAGTGGTCCGGGATTGGTCTGCTAGATCAAATATGATGGAATTATTAAGAATTTACTACAAAGAAAGAGTATGTGCTATGGTTTTGGCGCCATTGTGTTGGTCACTTGGGACTTTTCTCACTTCCTAATTTCATTACAACTGATAGTTTCTTTTATCTGGTATTTTTATGATTGTGATATTATTTTTTATGATGGTACTATGGTGGTAGATTGGTAGATTGAAGCAAGGCTCTTCTATAGTCCAAGCAAAATTGATAGAAAGTAATATCAGCCCTTCTTCCCATATCAATCACTCAGCAAACACTTTGTCCTACAGCAACCAATCAGCAAGTGCTTTTTCCTGCAGCCATCAATCAGTGAGGGCTTTGTTCTACATCAACCAATCAGCAAGTGCTTTGTCCTACAACAACCAATCAACAAGTGCTTTGTCCTACAGCCACCAATCAGCAAGTGCTTTGTCCTACAGCAACCAATGAGCAAGTGCTTACATACTTTGTCCTTTAGCCCCCAATACATGAGCTGTATCCCACAGCCACCAATCAGCAGGCTCTGTGTCATATAGCCACCAATTAGCAAAAATTAGCTGGATTTTTTTAATATTTTCGAAGCAGTTTATGAAATAAGAGCTGGACTTATTGGTTGCAATGAATGACAAGAGCACTTGTTCTGTCTGGGCCCAGAGCAACTACCCACGGCATAGATAAGTAATACTCATACCTCAAAACAATCATCCCCCAAAGTGGTCTCTCAGCTACAGAAGTCCCCCGATACATTAAGATCTGCCTGCAACAAAGACTAGTGATAAGCACACACAATAAAGATAATATAATTTGGCAAAAAAATATAAGCAAAAAATTGGCACAGTTTGGTTTGAGTACCCAAACCTTAATCCTCACATGTAACACCTGTTGCAGGTGTTAACCCTTTAAATGTCGCCAGCAAAGCCAATGATGACATTGAGAGTGATGACCCCCCAAAAAAAGGTTGGCATCACCCTGACAGTGATTTAAATGCCACTGGTGACTTTGCCAGTGGCATTTAAACAGTAAACGCCCTCATTCAGTGCCAGCACTGATCACATCCGTTACTAGTTAGGATTTGAACCCTATCCCAAAGCCAAACAGGTTTTTTTCAATTCTAATCCAGTCAAAACAGAATTTTAACAGGTCTGCTACTAATAGTTTTTTTGTTGCCAACTTTTTTAACTTCCTTATTAAGGTATCTTTCCATGGATCCCGGGTGAGTGCAGAGCCTGGAGGAGGGAGCACTGTTCACCCCTTCTCTCTCCATAGGCAGACGAGTGGCCAACTCTGTGGTGGTGCGGTAACACACTGCATGCTCATCGGCGGCCGTCACCAGGGGCCATAAAAGTATATGGGGGCCATGTGAATGAGCCCACCTGCATCTTAAGATGTCTATCTTCCTGATTTGACACACTATGGGGCACATTTACTAAGGGTTCGCATGCGCATTTTCGTTGGGTTTCCCGACTTTTTCCGATTTGCGCCGCATTTAAGTGGGGATTTTGGCGCATGCGATCGGATTTTGGTGCGAGATTTACATTTCAAATTGTGTCGCAAGACAATGCACTCACATGCACCGGGAAGAAGAAGGTTAACTCCGGCGGACCTGAGCGGGGAAGCGACACATGCATGATATCGGGCGCACAATCTTGAAGAATCGTGCCGGACTTCATCCTCATCGGAGAACGCACCTCGGGCATCGCGACAGGACCCCTATATCTATCACAATATGACTATTATATATCTATGACATTGTATTTGTATTGTGAATTTTGGATCGTCAACGGCTTGCTCTAGCATGTTTCACTTTCATATTATGCTCTTGTTCTTAACCAAACCCAAGGTAAGGACAGATATCTAGGTATACATGTAATTCACAAAGCACGGGTGTCACTATAAAGGATCCGGGAATGAGGTGAATTCTGGTTCGGTTGTATAAGATGCCCATGGGATTCAGCCACCGAAAAAAGCCCCCAGTATAATAGATGGGACTTGGAAGTTGGTAGGTCCATGAACTTCATGTTGCATCTCTGAGAAATATCTTTAAGATATCTTTATTGTTATTTTCTATTTGTGTATTTTTGCTTTTAATATTATTGATAAACGAATTACTTATTTTCAATAATACATTGTATAATACAAATCAGGGGCCGTGGAGAAATAGAAATTGCAGCCAGTAATCTTAGTCTTTATTTATATAGTCCTAATGTATTAAGCAACGGTGTGGAGATAATGTATTCATGTATATTATTATCTGGCCTGTGATCACCAGGCAGTTCTAAACACCCGGCGCCGACCACACGTATATATTTTAAAATGATGATATTAAAATTACTTCCTGATGAATCGCGGCTAGGAAGCGACTATATCCGTTAAGTTGAGCATCTGATTTATGCAGCTTCATATTGTTCACACTCAATCTGCTAATGGCGTGTTACTGCACCCAACCACAAAGCACTTACCAAGTGGAGAGAAATACAAGATTTCTGGCTTTGTGCAATAGCCCCTGCACCCATACCACCCGGTGGCTTCTGTCCAATATGACGCATCTGACTCTTGTGTAATATCTGGTTGAGGTTTTTAGCACTGGAGAACAGAAAGTGGGAAGAAAGAAGCAAGTGAGGGTGTAAAAAGGGTATGAGAGGTTTGGTATCTATGTGACAGAAGTACACAGGAAGGAGAACAGAGCCCCCCGGTACTAGTCATACACCCGAGTTACATAATAGACTGTCCGCATAGAAACTGTGGACAGGGTCATGTAAGGTTAATTTGATCTGTTCTGGAGTTGAGATACAGAAATAGATTTTTTCTGATATCAAACAGTTTTTAAACTAAAGTAAATTGTATATGAAAATACTATAAAAAATTAATAATACTAATACTACTAAGTACTAAAACTAAAATTCACTGCAGCATGTGTAGTGGTGTAAGTAACTCATATGGATGTCATTTTGCCACATTTTATGAATTTGTGGTTCTATTGTGTTTAGCATTATTCTAGCAATCAGTGTCGGATGGGCCCACCAGAGCCCCAGAGGATCCCCCGGTGGGCCCAGCATATAACCTAAAGCTGGACTTTAAGTTAAAGCAGGAGACAACCTAATTTAGGGGCTACATTATTTCAAAATGTTGGGTGGGCCTCCTGAATAATTTTATATGGTGGGTTCAAGGAACCTAATTCTGAAACTATCAGCAATGCCTGCAAAATTTATGACAACTCTTTAAAGGTTGCACAATGTGGTACTGGTTCACATTAAGCGGAACCTGCCAGCTGAAAAACCTAATAAACTACCATTGGTATGGTGTTAAAGGAAATCTACCATTTGATTTCATGCATTATGAACCAAACATGCCTTGAGAATGCTGTAGCTACACTGATGCAGAAACATATCTTGTTTAATCCCTGAGTTGTGTGGTTTTGGTGAAAAAACAATTATAAATTCAGGACCTTGGGAAAGCTGGGTTACATACTGCTTGCTGTTCAAAAACACATTACGGGAGCTTCCTAAACTGTCCAGACTAATAAACCTGAGCTGGATGATTTATACACAGCAGTTGGGGGATGGTGCAGCGATTGATTACTTCTGCCTGTCAGGCACAACACAGTAATTACATCATTCTCTGAAGCAGTGCAAGAGGAGAAGTGCCGAGCTAGCCAAAGGAGTGGCAGGGCCTCATTAGCCTGAATTTTATAATTGTTTTTTCAGCAAAACCACTCAGTTCAGGGATCAAACAAGATATGTTTCTGCATCAGTGTAGCTACAGCATTCTCAAGGTATGTTTGGTTAATAATACATGAAATCAAATGGTAGATTTCCTTAAAGTAGATGAACATCATCTAGCATCATCCACTTTTCAATTTGATGTAAATTGTTTCTCAAACATTACAGAGGGGGTGAGTTCAGTCCTGAAGTCAATCTCTCCCCATGTCAGAATGAGCCTCTTGCGTGATTGCCAGACTTTTGGAGAGCCATTTATTATGTCCCTGGGAACAGTACTGTTCAGTACAGTGAAAGGGGCATCCTGAGGTGGCTTGACTTCAGGAGCTAAAGGTCCGTGATTGAGGAGCTTGACTTCAGGAGTAAACACTCCACTTCTGTGCCTATACAACTAATTTATATCTTATAATTTATACTAATTTATTTCTCACTTCAAATTTCTGTATGATGAAAAATTATCATCTGAAAGCTACTTCAATTTCTGCTGACAGTTTCCCTTTAAGGTAGAATAAGTCCATAGCTATTGGTGTTGCAGTTGAAGAGTTTTTGGTTCCTGTATCTCCCTTAAGACATTCTTATCCCCAACTGACATTATAACTTGGATAATTGATAACCTTATAATACCAATATAGGACAAGGTCAGTACATAGTAAAGTAAGGAAGCCAAAAAAAAGTTAGGCTGCATTCACACAACCGTATGGGGGGCGTATGTACGGACGCAAGTTTGCAGCCGTATATATGTCCCCCATAGACGGCAATGGCAGCTCGGAGCGATAGGGTGCCACACACCTGCGGCACCCTATCACTCCGGACACGGGTAAAAGTTATGACATGTCCTATCTGTCCCCATGTGCATGTCTATGGAGAGGGGATGGGTCATCTCTCCTCTTCATCATGGCGCCGGGGGTATGCCTGCCCAGCTAAAGCCCAGCAGGCATACTTTCATGTAAATTCAATGGAGTAACACTGGATATTTTACTCCATTACCTCCCTTACATTCAGAGTTAACCCAATTGTTACAGAGTATATGGTCAAACCCTTTTTGTGGATTCTTGCTTTTAGTGACTGTTGCTGTATAAGATGTATTTGGGCTGCACTCGCCGCACTGTCATACAAGAGTACAGTAAAATAAACCACAGTCAAGGAAACAAAACTTGTGTTTCCAACATTCCAAAACACTTTTCATTCATGTAAAAGAATGAAAACGAAAATGTGATTGGGACAACTTTAGGTCTTTGCAGCTTAACCCCTTCAGTACCGCACCACGTAAATATACGGCAGCTTTTACTGTGACAGATTGCAGAAAGGATGGTTCTGTTGAGCATCCATAAACACAGAAGGTAGAAGGCTACAGGCTATATATTGGGGGCAGGGGTTTCTGACTATACACTGGGGGCAGGGGCTGCTGGCTATATACTGGGGGCAGGGGCTGCTGGCTATATACTGGAGAGCGGATGGCTATATACTGGAGGCACAGGCTGCTGGCTATATACTAGGGGCAGGGGCTGATGGCTATATACTGGAGAGTGGCTGGCAATATACTGGGAGCAGGGGCTGCTTGCTATATACTGGGGGCAGGGGCTGCTGGCTATATACTGAGGGACTGCTTGCTATATACTGAGGGTAGGGGCTGCTTTCTATATACTGGGGGAAGGGGCTGCTGGATATATACAGGACAGGTGCTGGCTATATACTGGGGGCTGGCTAGATGGCTGTATACTAGGGGTGGCCTGGGGGCATGGACTGGCTATATACTAGGGGCTGACTATATACTGGGTGGTCGGGGGCTGGCTATATACTGTGAAGCAGGGGCTGGCTGGCTATATATTAGGCACTGGCATGGGGGACTGGCTATATACTGGGGGCTTGCTGGCTATATACTAGAGTGCATGGGCTGGCTATATATTAGGGGCTGGTTGGTTATATACAGGGGGGCAGGAGGTTGGCTATATACGGGGGAACAGGGGGATGGCTATATACTAGTGGGCATGGGCTGGCTATATACTAGGGGCTGGCTATATACTGGCGTCAGGGGCTAGCTATATACTGGGGGCAAGGGGTTGGCCAGCTATATACTGGGGCGCAGGAGGCTGACTAGCTATATACTGGGGGGCAAGGGGCTGGCTAGCAGAGGATCCTCTGGTGGGCCCCAGAGGAGGACACAAATTTAATAGCCCATAAAAAATTTTTGGAGGGTTGAATCCCTTAAAACTATCTGATGTCTTGGAGTCAAGTAACCTCACAATGACACTAATGGTATGCACACGGACTACTGTCTGACCTCTAGTATAGTACTCATGACTTGGATCGGAGCTACTTTGCAGTTAATGCAGCTCTAATAAGCGTCTTGTGTTACATCCAATATGTAAATTCCTGGTTTCTCAATGGAAAACCACAGGTCGTATCTAGGCTTGTTGTATACAGGCAGCACAACCTCAGACCCTGTGTAATCCGGTATCTCATTATAGTAATCCGCATGTCCCCGGCAGCTTTCTCTTCCCCTATTGTGTCAGTGAATAGATCCTCTGCTGGGAGCTGCCTTTCTACAGGAATCCCCACGCCTCCATTTTTTTTACTTTGCCGAGACATAGAAGTTGCTCAAGGCTGTGTCTACACGATTCGACCAATTTCACGATTAACGCGCTTATCCTGCTCATGAGCACCATTACCGGCTTGTGGAACGCCTCTACACTAATACGATGGAGGCTGCTCTTTTCCTAAGTAAAACAACAGGGAAAAGTTAGAGTAGGAATTCATGAAGCAATGACCTTCATATTCATGCCACAGAAAAGTTACAGGGATTCATGGGATTTTTGGGGTTAATTGTGGAAATATTTATGACATTTTATAAATGTCGGTGGGAATAGTCGGTGTAAAAACATGTGGTGATAGGATACACAACAGATTTATCAAATGTAAGAGTTAAAAAAGTTTGTGAGAATTTCACATTAGTACGGCAGACAGTTCAGTAACATCTTAGGACAGAAGTGTTCAATTTGACACAAACTGTCCCAGATTACAGCAATTACGACAGATTTTTCAAAATTTCCCATGTAATCTCTCTAGTGGCTTTAGGTCTTTCAGCTTTCACAATGAGTTTTTTTCAGCTCAAAGGGAACCTCTCAACGCATTTTTTCTCATGCAAGCTAGTGATTGGTTCCCATACATGGCTATTAACTATTCTGTAAACTTTCTTTCTAAGAATCGTGTCCCTCACATCCCCATAAAAATACTTTATAAACTTACCTGGCATGTAGCCCTAACGTGTAACGAGTCAGGGGGGCGTGACCAGCTCAGCCAAGTCAAGCCGCCCCTCCCATCCTGACTCCCTGCTTCTCCTCCCATTAGTTATATGTCACCCTGCTGTGAAATCTTGTGTCTGGGCAATGTTCTTTTTTATCTTGACATGTGCGCTGAGAATTCGCGTCCTCTATAAAGGAAGCCATACATGCGCAGTGAACCATCGGTGGAGGCAATTCCAAGGGCGTAATAGAGAGCCAGTGCCCCTTAGAAGACCTCTGAATTTAGCCCCCCCATTACCCTTAAAAAAATATGCATTTGTATACTCACACATGTGATCACACACACTCATACATACACACATGTATATACTTTTATACATACAGCATATACACACATACAAACAGTACCATACACCTCACATATGAACATACATATAGAACATGTACACGTCTCCATATACAGACACATTCAGCATATCCACACTCAATAACCCAGATGCCAGGGGCCCCCTAACACTGCAGGCCCCATAGCAGCTGTAGTTACACCCCTTGATATATCCACTACGCTGCTAACTGTGCATGCGCAGGGCAAAACTGGTGGGCTTGATAGCTGGGCCTGGACAATAAACAGATTGAAGGTGTAAGTTGTCATTTTTTGGAAGATCTCTATAGGATTAAAGGTCTGTAAAGGTGTCTTAGGGCTGAGACCACGCAGATTGCGAAAACTAGCACCCCTCGTAGCTCCGTTAGATTAATGGAGCAGACGGCCGCGCATGACTATTCTGCTCCATTAATCTCCATGGAGCTAACGGAAATTGCCAAATCGTGCTCACCGATCTCCATCAGCTCCATAGAGATTAATGGAGCAGAACGGTCATGCGCGGCCGTCTGCTTTATTAATCTGATGGAGCAACGAGGGGTGCGACGCACTGAAACCCCCTCTGTTCAGCAAGTTTGACCTTATCCCGTGGATAGGGCCTAACTTTTCTTCGTGGGAAAACCCCTTTATGTCTCCTCCTTTCAATAATTTGACACAAGTTTCCTTCATTTGACGATGATGGGTTCAAAGCAAACACAACCTTATTAGTCAGCCACAAACCCGTAATGAAAGTTTCCATATACATTCTACTCCCAGAATACTACAACTTGCATGTTCAGCAAGTTATAGTATTAGCCATTAATAGAATTGTGGCTGAATCATTCTGCTAATTAGATATTAGGAGACTCTCTAATTGTCGGAGTTCAGTCTGGGACACTGCAGCCCCCCTCAGCCAGCCCTCCGCAGTCCATAACGTCTCCTTTCTGACACTCACCATATCTGATACCATTCCCTGGCAAGATTTACTTGGGTAAAACATCGGCCCAAGGGGAACAAGAGAATAATAGTCTTAATTGGAACTGACGTGTGATTTTGGGAATAAAGAGCCGTCTGGCAGTGAAAAGAGCCGAGTTTATCCTTCAGAGCAGCACTAATGCAGAAGACTGACTTTCTAATCCTGCTGTGGAAGGGGCTGTAGCCTGCGGGGAATTGGCCGGGGTAAACAGGGGTGCGGAGGGGAATTTGTCAGAATTAAAGAAAGTGCAGAGAGCACGCACATAATATCAGGTATAGTATAGAAATCCAAAGATGATAGTCAGGATCCAGACAATATGTCAGTGCTTAAATACCACCACTAGCTCATCCCTGCTGCTGACACTGAGAAGGAACGTATATAAAACCGTGTGGATTCAGAGATGGGATCCTGTCCCCTGTGTACTACGCATTGATGCACAGTTCATGGGCAGAAAAACAGGGTTAGCAGCCATAGCAGCTGCGATAGTGCCGACAGTGTCAGGGGGCCCCGGCATCTGATCTGCCAGACCACCTAATGGAGGATATGCACTATTATATACATATTATTCTGCACATTTTAATGCAATTTTAATAAGTCTGAATAAAGTTATATTTTAGTATCTCATTCCTCCTCTGTACCCCTATATGCTGTGTTTCACAAGTTCTGCTATAGCCTGCAGCAGTTTCGAGTCCAATTTTTCATGTCTTTTGCACTAAAAAAAAGTCACTGAAAGAAGTGTTAATTGAAGCTGCTGGGCCCCAATACAAAATCTACAGCAGCCCCCTAGGACTCCTGGGTCATGGTAGGACTACACCCTCTACACCTTCTCCAGGAATTTTTTGCTGCTTTAGGCCAAATGGTGTCGGCCATGCATAATTTTTGCCTTCTTCTGGATCAATACAATATAATTGAATAGGTTACACTTGATGGACTATTGTTTTTATATAACCTTATTCAGTATTATACTATGCCACTGCTGGAGCAGAAAAAAATGACTATATTATACCATACTATAACTATTTCGTTATAGTTGAAAATTCAAGTATATTTCTATGTTGTATGAGTATTTACACTGAAGGACCCCCAGGTAGGTATAAGGTAAGTAAACCCATCACATAAATGTCAACAGGACAGACCAAACATCTAATATGTTTGGGGATGTTCCAACTTCCTGGCTAATTGTGAAATGCCCAAATCTTTTAATTCTCAAGTCAGATAAGCCAGTGCCAGGGGCGTCTAGCCCCAAGTTTAATACACCCCTCATTTAATTTAATGCCAAGCGTACATGTGTGTGAGAAGGAATCAGCCAAGTGGGCAATCTGAATCGTGTGTAGTCCTAACGCTACTGTAGCCTGGATTCCAGTTCTCTTGATCAGCCGGGGCCCAATCAATAGATCACTAAGTGATCAGCTCCTAAGCCTTTATCCTTTGGATTGGGAATCATTTTTTTCCAGTGGATAACCAAAGTGTGTGTTACTAGATGGCTAAAGCCTCCGTTATCACATAGTCTTTGCTATAGACTCTTCATATCTAGAACCTATAGAAATATAGAATTGGACAATAAACATTGAAGGTTTCTTTTGATCCATGACTTTGTACTTTGATGCTGGGGCCCACTGAAGGATAGTGCAGTGACCGGAAATAACTCAGCAGGTTAAAAAGGAAACAGTGTTTACTCACGAATGAGTCATTGAGCAGCTGGCATGGAAGGTACAGCCCCTATCATAGCGGACACAGGCTTAAAGGGCTTGTCCATGATTTTATATAAATAACATATAATCACAATAGACCCTTTAAGGTTGGGTCCCACATTGATCAGATCTGTGGTTAGCCATTACTCCAGGCTCAGGCCCCAAAATGTGATGTAAAAACATTTCCATGATGTTGATCAGCAGGATGGAGGGCTGTTCGTAAAGAACATGGAGAACATAAGTCCGCAATACATTGAAGTTTGAATAAGGCTTTAGACCTGGGCAATTTACGGCTTATGGGCCACATGTGGCCCTCTTACTATCTCTGACTGGACCACGTGAGCTCATTGGAAAATTTTAACTTTTCTCCCCATCATTAAATAATAATGCAATTAGGTATATCTTATTTACCGTATTTTCCGGGCCATTAGGCGCACCGGAATATAAGGCGCATCAGTCTGATGTGCCTTATATATGGAATTTATCCATATATAAGGCGCATCGGACTATAAGGCGCAGGGTGGCCGGGGGCGTGGCGGAGTTCCGGGGGCGTGGCAGAGCGGAGACGGAGCGACCGGAGAGGTGAGTGGGGAAGGGGGTCCTTTCAGGGGGGAGGATGGCAGCGGACGATACTTACATGGGCCCCCGCTACCAGAGACAGCAGATCTCCTGCGGGAACTGCAGACCGACGCGGCAGAAGTTGTTCGTGCCGCGTGGTCTGCAGTTCCTGCTGGAGATCTGCTGTCTCCGGTCTCCGGTAGCGGGGACCTACGTAAGTAGGGTCCGCTGCCCTGCGCCATACATAGGGCGCACCGGACTATAAGGCGCACTTTGGATTTCTAAGGAAATCCTAGGCTTTTATGTGCGCCTTATAGTCCGGAAAATACGGTATATGTATATAGGTATTGGGTAGAACTGAGTTAAGCCATGCCATCCTGGCTATAAAGCCATTCCATTTTCACATGTTGCCCCTGGGGAAAATTAAATGCCCACCCCTGACTTAGACAATAGATGTGTGTTATGCAATTTCTAAGGTCATGTGTCGATAAAGTTTCAAAAATTGTAACAAACTTCTCTTTCATTTGTGTCATTGTACATCCCTTGGGTTTTCAGAAGCGTGTTGTATTGGCTACATGTGCTTTTCATTATTTTGTAAGGACATTTTTGTCATTTTGAACATTTCTGGAAGTATTTTAATAAAGATATTTGATGAAAAGTGAAGTCCATTAAAGTAGTATCTCACGGCTTTATGTTAGAGATGAGGGTATAATACAAGATTCCATTCACCGAAGCTTCATCGATTTTTTCATAAGACTCGATTTGGATCCACAGCAGATCAGAAAATATTTGGACTTCATTTGGTGCCAGAAAATCGACCAAATCTATGAATCAATGGATCAATTTCGCTCGGGTTTCCTCCGGGTCCTCTGGTTTCCTCCCACAATCCAAAACATACTGGTAAGGTGATTAGATTGTGAGCCCCATTGGGGACAGGGACTGATTTGGCAAGCTCTGTGCAGCGCTGTGTAATCTGTGTGCGCTATATAAATAAAGGAAATATTATTATTATCATTACTATTATTATTAATATTATTACTATTATCTCTAATATGTATAAAATAAACAAAGCGGATTAGAAAAAATTTGGATTTGATTCGGTCCCACAAAATTGAACAACTCTATGAATAAATGGTTTATTCCGGTCCTCTTTAATATTTATTAGAAAAATTTTTTCCTAAGGTTACTTCGGAATCGTGTCTGCATTTTTTTCCGTTCTCTTAAACTTAAAAGCAGCCTAACCCTATGATTAAAATTGTGGATAAAATAAGGAATTAGCAATTAACTTCTCTATGTTCCCCAGTTATTTCCTGGCCATTGCTGATACTGGGAGTGAATGGGCTGACATGAATGCAGCCAGGGGTGGAGGATTAAGGAAGGTTTACAACATATAGGTAAAGGTCAGTCTGACTACGATAAGTCATTCTTTATCTATAGTCATGGAAGATATCTTTTGTTGTCATAGAATATTGAACTGCCATGACACCCCCAAGCAGCTAATAGAATTTCCCAGTGCTGAAATCTATACGTTCTTCATTAGGGCACTAAGCAGTAGTGAAAGCCGAGCTTAGATGAGCCGAGGTGATGACAGCAAAGTGTCCGTGTCATCCACAGGCAGGTCGTACTCCGTGCTGATGATATGACGGGCGGCGGATAATAACTTCACTGTCAGGTCCTCTAATTCCTACTATATCCCATCTTCACTTGGGTATCTGTGTAATACATTCCCGGATTATCCCTGTCTATTATACACATCCTCCACAGCCAATTGGTTCTCACATACAAGTAAAGTGTCTGCGTTTATGGCATGGAGAAGGGTCATCCTTGTATCTTATTCTCAGGGGCAAAGGAAAGAAAGGCAGAGAATGGGGGCTGAAATTGGAAATATGTATCAGGAAAAGGAAGAAGCGGCTGAATAGAGGGATGTGAGATTGCAAGCCCCCAAGACCCTCCAGTGTGCACATAGATAAGGAGGCACATCTTATAGCTTTGGAGGTGCAGGTTAATAGAGATTGTTTTAATTGTCCCTGAGATAAGAGCGGGGTCATGAGACATTCATGGAGGAAGGGCAGCAGCGGCTGTAACATGTAGCTCCAGATAATGGCTGACTTATATGCAGTAAGGAAGATTACTGCTATAAGCTGCACTTGTTATATAGACTGCAGTATTTATCAGTGTATAAGGGCCTGAAGTGGAAAGCAAGGAGAAGATGTTATGTTCCTGCCTGTGCCTAATGTTATTAAACTGGAAAAAAAAATAAAATTGTATATCTATCTATGTATATATATACATATATATATTTTTTTTAACAACCTGGGCGTGGCCGTCGGACAATCTGACGGATTCAGACAAACCGCGGAATTTAAAAAAGGAAATGTGTCGCAAGATCAAGCACTCACATGCACCAGGAAGAAGCAGGTGAACTCCGGCGGACCTCGACGCAGAAGCAACAGATGCAGGAACTCGGACGCACGATCTTAGTGAATCACGTCGGACCTGAATCCTTGTCAGACAACGCACCGCAGGATCGCGAAAGGACCGGTTAAGTAAATGTGCCCCATTATGTAGATGCCTACTGAACTATCCACACCTTGGATGGAACACTGAAAACATGAAAATGCCCCTACAAATTCCTAATTTTTCATTTAGGTAACAATTCCATGAAGTTAAAACTGAGATTTATTGAGAGCACTATTAGGCAGTTGCCTAATATTTTAGGTGAAAAAATGATAGTAAATTTTCCATTAAAAAATC
The DNA here is from genome assembly GCA_019512145.1 of Engystomops pustulosus. Lineage (NCBI taxonomy): Eukaryota > Metazoa > Chordata > Amphibia > Anura > Leptodactylidae > Engystomops > Engystomops pustulosus. Next base: position 15,964,568 of record CM033646.1, on the reverse strand, counting down.
CATCATGATAAACCAGGGACATTACTCCTAGACCCAGGCAACGTGACTGTGGTATTCGGATGTTATTTGTTATCCATGGCCTCCTTCCTTCAAAAATCAACTTTTATAATTGTGCTAATGATGCAGAAGGGCTCGGGGGTGTTACCAGAGGCCTCTGTGTTATAGCTTTTCAAGGCTGTTACACTGTCTCCCCCCTCTCCTACCTCAGCACTTCCCCATTTTTCTGCCTGATGTAATGTCACTGCAGCATAGGAAGTTTTAGCACATTAGGAGGGGGAAGTGCTCCTGCACAGTGTAACAGCGCTCTTCACCCCTTCTCCCTCCATAGACATAGACCATAGACCATAGACCATGTGCTCACCGCGCCCTGACTAATTATGCCAACAAATCACGGCCCCCATAGCTAGAGTACATTGGGATGCCAGGGCTCTTAACATCACAAATAACTATATTGATTGGAGACCTCCCTATTTGGTCTTGAAATATGGCTGCCGCATGGTTGTGTGAATTAATCCTCAGTTAGCATAAAGTTTTCCTTGAAGTTTTTCATGAATTACTGCCTGTAGTTTTGGATATCCTCAATGACAATCCATCCCAATGTCACACCAGAAAGGCATGATGGGTGACAGACAGTTACAACTGGACCCAAGAGGCTTAGGGGGCCCATAAGGTGTTACTTTCCCATATGAGAAGACTTGTACCATAACCCATAGATTATAGTTGGGGGCCTGGCCACACTTTGCACTGGGGCCCTTCACATTACACCACTGATTAGAGGCATCCTGCTGTTCCATCATTAGTGTGAATGGGACCCCCATTCTCATGATCAGTGGGGGGTCCCAACAATCAGATCCTGATGGTAGGGGATAACAACACTACTTTGTGCAGCCCCTTTAAATTATCTGATCTTTGGAAATGCAGTTTAATTTCCAGTCCTTTTATCCTACATATCACCCCGGTAAGAGGCTCTGCTGGTATCGATATCCATGGAGCGGCTCATGAATTTATAAGCTCCTGATTTGATTAAATAACAAACATACAATTTTCACAACATAGTAAATGCTTCTAAATGCACCGGCAGCCCAAGCTTGAATAAATCAATAGCAATTGCACATGCCGCTGTATTATGTGATGCTATTAGGAGCGGTCAGATCTGTACTTTGGGTTTCTAAAGAAGCTTTTACAAATATATTCTATTCAATAGTGAGTCTAACCCTAGTCTGCATATTATGTAGGGGGCAGTGTACATAATATATTATAATCGCTGGCTGGAGGAGAGCACATTTAGCATTTCTTTACCACAAGTTCCTAGCATTATTATTCACACAGTCATATCTTAAAGGGGTTGTGGGTTCATAACAAGTTATACTGTATCCACAGGATACGGGATAACTTACTGATTGGTGGGACCCCCAGCGATCATAAGAATAACCCCAAATGAAGGGAGCAGCAGGTCGGACAAGTCCACTACTGCTCCATTCACTGCCTATGGCACTGATGGAAGTAGTCAAGTACTGCACTCAACCATGAATAGAGTAGTAGGTACAAGCTCACCCATCGGCACCACAGTGATGAATAGAGCAGTAGGTACAAGCTCAGCATGGAACACTGAAAACATGAAAATGCCCCTACAAATTCCTAATTTTTCATTTAGGTAACAATTCCATGAAGTTAAAACTGAGATTTATTGAGATTTTAGGGCAGTTGCCTAATATTTTAGGTGAAACATATTTATTTAACAAGTTGGATGAAAAAAATGAAAGGAAATTTTCCATTAAAAAATCCATCATGATAAACCAGGGACATTACTCCTAGACCCAGGCACCGTGACTGTGGTATTCGGATTATATTTGTTATCCATGGACTCCTTCCTTCAAAAATCAACTTTTATAATTGTGCTAATGATGCAGAAGGGCTCGGGGGTGTTACCAGAGGCCTCTGTGTTATAGCTTTCCAAGGCTGTTACACTGCCTCCCCCTCTCCTACCTCAGCACTTCCCCATTTTTCTGTCTGATGTAATGTCACTGCAGCATAGGAAGTTTTAGCACATTAGGAGGGGGAAGTGCTCCTGCACAGTGTAACAGCGCTCTTCACCCCTTCTCCCTCCATAGACCTATCAGCACCATGTGCTCACTGCGCCCTGACTAATTATGCCAACAAATCCCGGCCCCATAGCTAGAGTACATTGGGATGCCAGGGCTCTTAACATCACAAATAACTGCATTGATTGGAGACCTCCCTATTTGGTCTTGAAATATGGCTGCCGCATGGTTGTGTGAATTAATCCTCAGTTAGCATAAAGTTTTCCTTGAAGTTTTTCATGAATTACTGCCTGTAGCTTTGGATATCCTCAATGACAATCAATCTCAATGTCATACCAGAAAGGCATGATGGGTGACAGACAGTGCAGTTACAACTGGACCCAAGAGGCTTAGGGGGCCCATAAGGTGTTACTTTCCCATATGAGAAGACTTGTACCATAACCCATGGATTATAGTTGTGGGCCCGGCCACACTTTGCACTGGGGCCCTTCACATTACACCACTGATTAGAGGCATCCTGCTGCTCCATCATTAGTGTGAATGGGACCCCCATTCTCGTGATCAGTGGGGGGTCCCAACAATCAGATCCTGATGGTAGGGGATAACAGCACTACTTTGTGCAGCCCCTTTAAAATATCTGATTTTTGGAAATGCAGTTTAATTCCTAGTCCTTTTATCCTACATATCACCCCGTAAGAGGCTCTGCTTGTATCGATATCCATGGAGCGGCTCATGAATTTATAAGCTCCTGATTTGATTAAATAACAAACATACAATTTTCACAACATAGTAAATGCTTCTAAATGCACCGGCAGCCCAAGCTTGAATAAATCAATAGCAATTGCACATGCCGCTGTATTATGTGATGCTATTAGGGACGGTCAGATCTGTACTTTGGGTTTCTAAAGAAGACAGAAAGCTTTTACAAATATATTCTATTCAATAGTGAGTCTAACCCTAGTCTGCATATTATGTAGGGGGCAGTGTACATAATATATTATAATCGCTGGCTGGAGGAGAGCACATTTAGCATTTCTTTACCACAAGTTCCTAGCAATATTATTCACACAGTCATATCTTAAAGGGGTTGTGGGTTCATAACAAGTTATACTGTATTCACAGGGTAGGGGATAACTTACTGATTGGTGGGACCCCCAGCGATCATGCGAATAACCCCAAATGAAGGGAGCAGCAGGTCAGACAAGCCCACTACCGCTCCATTCATTGCCTATGGCACTGATGGAAGTAGTCAAGTACTGCACTCAACCATGAATAGAGCAGTAGGTACAAGCTCAGCCATCAGCACCACAGTGATGAATAGAGCAGTAGGTACAAGCTCAGCCATCAGCACCACCGTGATAAATAGATAATAGATACAAGCTCCCCCATCAGCACCATAGTGATGAATAGAGCAGTAGGTACAAGCTCAGCCATCAGCACCACAGTGATGAATAGAGCAGTAGGTACAAGCTCAGCCATCAGCACCACAGTGATGAATAGAGCAGTAGGTACAAGCTCAGCCATCAG